>JASANF010014616.1:0-53557 GCA_030248245.1 Trissonchulus sp. WLG1_4 | reverse complement strand
AAAAGAACTTACCAAAAAACAGTTCTAAGTGACCCTGTAGTACAAAATCTTTAAATCTCGATATCAACCACACTGTTCACAAAAAACAAACTCACGACCAGATAAAACCACGAAACTAGCTGAAACAACCAATGACTGGCACATATGACAGTAAGAATCACAAAACATTTACCATTTCTAACTATATAAGTACACCTATAACTAAAGTGAGCCTATCATTAACACATAAGACAGTGAGAATTTACCAAAAAACCTAACGTCTGTCTGAATTCCAACCAACAGTTAAAACTTTTTGAAAAATACTTACAAAAACACAAAAACACACTCACAATACAAGGGAAGCACACAAAACAGCTAAAATCGCCCTATGATCTGCAGGCTAAAAACTTCCAGAAATTTAGCGTTTTGTAAACAGTAAATAATCAATTAAAATTTTTCTTAAAAATTCACTGAATTTACTTTTAGTACAGTTCTTTTGCTTCTTTCCGCTATTTTTCAGTGTACTAGGTGTTTGTTGTTGTAAGTTGTTTTTAAACAAAAAGATCATTGGTCTTACTAAGTACATACCAAAGCTAAAACTTTTGATAAAAAATTCAAAAGACACACTCAAAACAAAAAAAACTTCATAATTTGCTAAACTAAGCCTTTTATTAACACACATGGTTAATTAAATACCAATTAAGTTATTTGTCTTTTATTCTTAAAATAAAACTTGCTGAAATTTACCTAAATTGACACACTTACAGAAAATTAACCAAAAACGATAAATCGTCTAATCAAATGTCACCCAACAGTTTAGAAAACTGTTCAAAAAATGTTTGGATAAATTTAAGCCTATGATGTGTTTAACAATATGCTATCATATCTGCCAAAAATTTTACGTTTTTAGTCTAACAGTAATTTTGTAAGTTTTGCACAAATTTCGCCTATAATTGACACGTTTTTTGGTTATAACTTTTCCAAAACTCTCAATGTCTTACTAAGTTCCAACAAACAGCTAAACTTTTTCAAAAATTACTTACAAAAAGACACTCACGATCAGACAAAATCACAAAACTACTGTAACTAGTTTATGATTAACACATATTATATTACGTACGCTATTTATTTACGCTTGACTGAAGGGGTCAGAGAATAAAATGTTTGCTGTATACTACGCACCTTAGAAATACCAGTGACCCCCTAGACAGCTACTGACGCCAAAATGCTTTGTCAATTTACCTACAATTAGCAATTAATCATCCACGACAGCTAATTTGTATTTATAACCGACACCATGAGTCACATGATTCTGTCAATACAATTAGCAATGGCGTCACACAGACAAACGCCATGACTTATTATGTCAATGCAATTGGCCATTGCACTTTTATGGTTACTACCAAAAACTAGCATAGGGTTTACTAAACCTGTCATATCTGCTTTTAGCGTAGCAATTTAGCTTAGCTATTTATATCATCTTGTAGTACTCATGCTAGGCTACACATTGATATATTGATCGCATTGATCGGTCAAGTAGCGGCTAAGAAGTTGTCCATGCCCGCAAAATGTGCGGTGTCATTATTGAAAAACTACCACACAGGGCTTGCAAGTCATAGAAAACTGAGTGGCTTTCACTAACTCACACATATCTACCCTTAGCGCTGGAAATCAGCTTAACTTTTTATATTAACTTATAGTACTCAAGATAAGCTACAGAATGACGTATTGATCGCACTGATCGGAACTATAACCACTGAAAAATGTTCCATGTCCGTAAAGATGTGCGGTGTCATCATTGCATGCTACCGTAAGACAGCTAACTAGTTTCCAGCCAGCAGCTGTCACACCACACACATACACAAATTTAGTTAACTAGAATTGCATTTATGCAATTACCACCACATTACGTAATATAATAATAAAAATAAAAAATTACATGTTTTTAAAAAATGATTAGACTTAAGATTTATTTAATTACATAAAACTGATAATTCAAAATAAAATTAAAAAAATTTTAAATTTAAGAAAAATTACATGTTTTAAAAAATATTATAAATTAAGATTTTTTTAATAACATAAAATTAATAATTTGCAAAAAAAAATTGAAATAAAATTAAAGATTTGAAAAAAATTTGTAATAAAATTAAAATTTTAAAATAAATTTGCAATAAATTATGAGAGGTAAAATTTTCAATATTACTGAAATAACTTTGCATAAAATTTTGTAACTTAAAATAATTTCGGAAAATTTTAGCCGTAGTTGACCACGTCAGCTGTCATGTCAGCCAGCCAGCTAACCCGACTCCTGCTCCCCACCCAAATCAATAGACTGCAGTCCGGGGGATTGCGGGGGGATTTTACACGCTAAAGATAGCTCCTTCTCCCCGCCCAATCAGCCATGAGATGCGGCCACTATACTACTCGTGGACTCCTAATGGGCACTTTGGATGTTGTAATAGCTGAAGCTGCCATTTTCAACAATTTTTGGGGAATTGGTCTAGGAATGTACGACGCTGACGCTCGGGATGTAAACGAATGGACTGGGGAGAACATTTTGGGGCAGCTGCTGATGGAAGTGCGGGACTTAATCACAGAGACTGGCTGAAAATTTGCTACAATTTTTCAATCCTTTTGAAATGGCTGGTGATGCTCTTGTTTCCACCTACAGTGAGCTTCAAGCTTTGGTGACAGCGGTGGAGCCTTTGAAAACAACTTTAGAGAAAATTATTTATGAAATGGACAATTTCAGTAACGGACGTCTGGCGTCTTTTGCTGCATTTGTTTGTGTGTTTATGAAGTATTATGCATTAAGTTTCTAAAGGAGATGCTTTTCAAGCTGCCACCAATGCAGATTATGACATGTTGGACGGCTTTTGTCTCACTGTCATCAGAATTCACCACTGGAATTCAGAAGGTGAAGAAATCGAAAGATGGGATATTTTTAAAACCAAAGAAGTTTCGACAAATTCAGACTACTCAACAGACTCGTATTGTAGTGATTTATCAGAGTTCTTTATTAACTGTTTTTCTCAACCAAGAAAATGCAGCTATATTTTATCTCTGCTACTGCATGAATCCAAATAAATATGCTCGTAGAAGCACTCTGTTAAAAATTTTAGTTTGTTGCCCAAAATTAAATTGTAAATAAAATGTTATTTTTAAATAAAATTGTTAATGCAAAATTGTAAAATATATGTTTTGTTGTATTGTGAATAAAATGTTATTTTTAAATAAAATACAAAACAAAAAATTATAAAAAACAAAAAACAGTAAAGCACCAATACCGCGTCCCAAGTCGCGGAGAAAGAAGGCAGAGGGATGTTTTTTACCCTGTTTCCAAACTTAAAATTTTGGTTTCGTTCTGGAAACACACTATGACTAAAACGAAAAAATGTGGTCAAAATTTCATTCTTGAACAATTAACTTACGAAGAGAAGTCTACTATTTTTCCACTACATTTTCTACTGCATCTGTATTTCATTTTGCCGTATCTAAAGTGTCTTTCTCTCTCTGTGTGCGTATGTGTGTATGTGTCTGCATACACAGAGCAACGTGTAGTGTTACTTACCAATGGTTAGTCGCTCGAAAAGATAAGTCTCTGACTGATTTCGTAAAATTATTACTAGACAATGTGTGTGTGTGTGTGTGTGTGTGTGTGTTTAGGAGAATTATTCTTTCTGGGTGTGTCTGCCCCCCCCATGGTGATACATGTGTAGAAGGGAGCTGTTTAGTGGGTAGAGAAAAGTTGGAAAGGGGGGGGTTCGGATAAAAAAAAAACCCCCCCCCTATAAAAACCACAAAAAACATTGTCACCGCTTTCGTCCTGTTAACACACACGAATTAAAAGGGAAAAATTTATCCAAAATTCCTTTCTTCCCAATTATTTCCAACAGTACAGTCGACAATTTCGTGTCTAAAGTGTCTTTCTCTCTCTGTGTGCGTATGTGTGTATGTGTCTGTACGCAGAGCAGGGTGTAGTGTTGCTTTCCTTTGGTTAGTGGTAGGGGGGGGAAGGAATAGTTCCTCTGACTGTTTTCGTAAATTTTTTACCAGACAATATGTGTGTGTGTGTGTGTGCGTGTGTGTTTAGGAGAAAAATTTTTCTTGGTCAGTCAGACTGCCCTTTCCAATGACATGTTTGTACAGCAGCTGTTTGGACCGTAGGTAGCAAAAAGTTTGAATGGGGCTGAGTTGCAATAAAAAACAACTCCCCCCTATTAAAACTACTAAAAACATTGTTACCGCTTTCGTTCTGGTAACACATACTGATTAAAAGGGAAAAATTTACTCAAAATTTCATTCTTCCCAATTATTTCCAACAGTACAGTCGACAATTTCGTGGACTGCATAAGCAGTCACTTGCCATTGATTTTAGGTGAAAAATGCATAATTGTGTGTGTGTGCATGTTAGTGTGTCTGTGAGTGCAATATTTGTCATTTGTCAATGGTGGTAGCTGGAAAAAACGAGCTGGATTTATTACAACACACATTACTACATAAGTGTGTTTACAGCAGCAGAAAGATGCAAGACTTTGAATAGAAAGGGTCGTTACCTAATAATAATGAAATGTTGTGGTTATTCAGCGGGGGTTTATAGAAAAAAAGAAGGCGAGGCTTAGGTTTGAAGGGAAGGAGGGTGGGGCTTAGCTGAGAGGAAGGCACCAGTATTGGGAAGGAAGGCTGAGCTTAGCTGGGAGGAAGGCACCAGTATTGGGAAGGAAGGCGTAGCTTAGCTGGGAGGAAGGCACCAGTATTGGGAGGGAAGGCGGGGCTTAGCTGGGAAGGTGGGGCTTAGGTGTGAGGCGGGCACCGCCAAGAACGGGAGGCGGGGCTTAGCTTGGGAGGATGCCCCAGGCGGTTTCACAATTTACATTTAGGGGGGTACGAGGCGGTGTTTTCAAAGGAATTCCGCTGTAAAAATTCAAAAATTTTCAAAATTTTAAGGGGGGCTTGTAAATAAGGCGGCAAACATTAAAGAAAAATCCCCCTCACAACAATCAGATTTGATTGATATCTTATCAATCAAATCTGATAAGCTATCAGATGTCAATCAAAATTTGATTGACATCCTCAGGGGACCGGCACCGGGAGGTCCCAGAATCGGCATTTTCTTACTACTCACGTAATTGTATTGTAAAATAATTTAGAAAAATACAGAGTGCTAAAACTCAGGTCCAAGCTAGCCTATCAGAGTAATAAAAATATAGACATAGATTTAAAAAATACCGAAAAACAATAATATTGTAAAAGATACTGAAAACACTTTCAACGTAATTGTACTTGTTACACAATCTTTTCGTTGACTCAAATTTAAAGCTAAATAAGTACATTTGTTTATAAGTAATTGATTTTAGGCTAATTGCGACTTGCTTCCGAGGCGTCTTGAATCCCACTTCAACTATAATCTAACGCATGAAACCCAAGTTTAATTACGTGTAACTTTTTTTGCTTTACTTAAATAAGTATATACTTCTGACAACTCTAGAGTTTTGCGCTAACGTACCAACTCTGATAAAGGCAAAACTTTTTTATGGCCCTTGTTTGTGTTTAAAGTTGAAAGGACTAAATTCAAGTTAAACGTTTTTTGCCTTAATATGTAAAACACCTTTTAAATTTGCCACTGTCTGAAGTTTTTAGACAACTATTATTAACACAGCAAGTTTCATTCAAGAAGGTTTTTTCAAAATTTCTTAGCAAAAATGCTTTTCTAGCCAAATCCATTAGGCTTAACGTCACACAGTTTTAAAAGTTACTGAGCCGTGATTTGAAAAAGTATTATCATGATTAATTTTGGTTACATTTTTCAGTAAACTTTTTGGGTGAAATTCACAAAGGTGGTTTTACTAAACCATGGCTTTACGTACGTTTTGCATACTGTAGTCTGCATACATTGATACGAAATATCGCCTGATTCGTTACGAATCCGTAGATTTTTTGAACCTTGGTTTTAGCTTAATAGTAGTCGCAAAAATTACGCCACGTGTTTTTTCCCAGGGTTTAACAATTTTTGGTCAGACTTTACTTTTGAGGCAGTTAGGTATTATTTTTGATGCATCAAATCAAATTAATTGGTTTTTGTGAAGCCCACATGAAATCAATTCAATTGAAAATAGGTCGTATCAAAACAACCCTAAATGCCACGAGATTTCAGTAATTTCTGATCCATTTCTAATCAGTCAGAAATATGGCTTTATAGGCAAATAAAATAACACGTAGTCCTATCTCATACTAAGATCGCACGCTCACCAGACAAGCTGATGAAGCTATGTAGCTGTTCTTTGTTCGGCGGAAGAAACTTCAGTTCCGTTAAGACATTTCCTTTTCTGGAAGGAGCATTAGTTCTTTCTCTAGAGGAACCAAAAATATAGTGTGACGAAGGTTTAGTCTTGCATTTCGAAACATGTCAGTTTTTGGTAACCGCGGAATAGCTAAAATTAGCTCCAACACACGATAAACTCATTTTCGAACTTTCTAAAAAGATTTTTCATGTCGGTAACAGCATAGCTCAATTTGTAGCTTGACGACTAGCGTGTCTAATTTTACAAACTGTAAAAAATGTAATATATTTTCGCTTCTCAAATCCAGACCAACAAAAACCTATTAATGTTGCTTTATAAAATTATGTAAATGTTTCCAAAAAAAATTTAACGCCTCGGAAAAGGAAGCCTCTGCCGTTACTTAGACGCATACACAGTTTCTTAAGGTGGCTCAAAGGTTCAGCTTGAGTTTTTTTATCTCTTACGCTCTATCTACATAAATGTGTGATGTCAAGCTTTTACAATTTTTAGTTTTTTGTCTTCCTTATGTTTTATACACTTTGCAAGCGCTATCCATATGTGTTTCAGTTCACAAGCAATATGCTTGTCTTCATGTTTTCAAACCTCTGCATATATTTGATAGGTAGTTTTGATGGTTTTGTGACAAAGTTCATGACACTTTTACCAATTGTTTCTGAAATATACCGGTGTACCTACTATAGGTATAAAAGTTTGCTGGGAGATAGTGCGATTCTGAAACAATGTTGTTCTGATACTACAAAACAAAACTTCGTCGGCGTTCTGCAAAACTGCGTGGCGCATAGGTTTACATAACCTATAGCCGTTTTCCAAGATAAATTGCCGGAAATCAACAGTGTTTTAACCTCAGGTACATAAATTCTGCGTTCATCATAGTGCATACATTATGCTGCGAGAACCTCGGTGTCATAACTCCAGTCACTGCAGAACTCTAAATATATATTATCGCAAATCAAAAATTACGAAAGCGGATTACTTTGTAGTTGGTGCTGGTCTAAAACGTTGGAAGAAGATTTTTGATTTCAGGATAGTGACCCCCGGAAATCCAATTGTTAAAGTGCTATTTAGTAAGCATTACTCGCATTACTCTTTTGTTCTGTCCGTTTGATAGACATAGTTAGTAGAAACCATCAAGTATATACATTTGTATGTATATATTTACTATGTAGGTAGGTACTTACATGCAAGAGTACATAATAGTGTCTCACTCTATTTAGAAGAAGAGTGAGACACTCTCCTTTCTGCCTGTGTTATAGCGTAGGCAGATGCGCTCGTCATTTCCAGGCCACATGTTGCCGTTTTTTGCAACATGTGGCTGGCCAATCAGAAGCGACCTCCGTTTCTGATCGGCTAGACGCCTGTGCACTTGCTCCAATCAGCACGCAGGCGGCCTCACGTGCTCCAATCAGCACACTGGCCGCGCTATAACAGAGGCAGAAAGGAGAGTGTCTCACTTCTTCTAAATAGAATGAGACACTAGGTATCATGTACTCTTGATACATGCCTATATTGGAAAAGTAGGCGACTAAGTTTGCCTGGAGAATTAAAACTGCCAGTAATTACTAATTGTTGCAATTAGAGTCGAGATTAGTTCGCACTTCAGTAAAGCTTTCAAGATTACACAACGATATCATCTTAGTCTTAGATAAAACGACGCTTTGCAACCACAAAAAACTTTTTTGCGCCTATGATTTACACGTAAAATTGAATTTTTGGGAGCCTCTAGTAAAAATTTGGCAAGAGCATTTGTTCCAGATTGTTACATCTGCGATGCGCCTTCCCTGGGGCTACATTGTGGGCAAATTTAAAGCCAATCGGAGAACGTAAAATTTCAATTTTTCATGTAGTCCCTCCCCCCTTAAGCGACTATGTTTGTTCACCAATCATTTCTCAATAGAGTGGCTGCTTCGCGACTTCTCTGCTGCGCACGTAACCCGAGCAATACAGTAGGATTTTATTAACTACGACTGTAAGTTCCTCTCCAAATCTTAAATTTCGTTTGAGTGATTTGTAGTATGGATGTAGGATATATATATATATATATATATATATATATATATATATATATATATATATATATATATATATATATATATATATATATATATATATATATATATATATATATATATATATATATATATATATATATATATATAAAAAAAAGGTAACATAAAAATTCATATTGTAATCAGGAGAATAATTTACCACGGTGTCTTTCATCGCCCAGTCTAATTTTTACGCGGCCCCCTCAGGGGCCGCGTATATACTATATTCAGATTTTCCGATTCCTACGTTATCCTGGGTAGGTCGAATTTCTAGTGTTAATTATTAACACTAGAAGGGTAGGTACCTCTCAGCTCTGTCACATGTTATGCAACTTTGCTGAACATTCATGCTCTGAAATTAAATGCCGTAAAATGCAAAACGTGCAGCTCCGGGGCGGAATCGAACCACCAACGTTCTGATCAATGATCAGAGGCTCTGTAGACGCACACAGCACTACCAACCGAGCCAACCGGGCCAACATATACCTACACTTCGAATTGCACATAATTTTACAGCTGATGATGCAGCAGATAATTAAAAATGTTATAGGTACAGGCGTACATAATTACCAAGAGTACATAATAGCGTCTCACTCTATATAGAAGAAGAGTGAGACACTCTCCAGCCTGCCTGTATTCTAGCACAGGCAGATGCGCTGGTCGTTTTCAGGCTACATGTTGACATTCTGTGCAACATGTGACTGGCCAATCAGAAGCGAGCTTCTATTCTCTGATTGGCAGACGCCTGTGCAGTGTGCACGTGCTCCAATCATAAAACGGGACAGGAATAAAGGTTAATAACTCATTATTTATTCATAGTCTGCTTGTAAAAACATTAAAAAAGGTTTGCAAATACCTTTGGGGATATTTTGGCAAACTTTCAGCGAAATTGATTGAGAAACTTTGAAGAAATTCAGAAAAGTTTATATCTCAAAAGTTTCCCAATCAATTTCGCTGAAAGTTTGCCAAAATATCCCTAGAGGTATTTGCAAACATTTTTTAACGTTTTTGCAAGCAGACTATGAATAAATAATGAGTTATTGACCTTTTATTCCTATCTTAATGCTTATCAACGCATCAGCGATTATATTCTAGAGTGTGTTACGCAGGGAATCTACGCGCTGATTGGTCAGCCACATGTTGCACAGAATGTCAACATGTAGCCTGAAAACGACCAGCGCATCTGCCTGTGCTAGAACACAGGCAGGCTGGAGAGTGTCTCACTCTTCTTCTATATAGAGTGAGAAGCTATTATGTACTCTTGATATTACATAGTCTCATTGAACATAATTCGACAGACGTTAAATTTATATTCTCTGATATCAGTAGGTACTAGGTACATAATCAACACTATTTTTTATCCGATGTCAACATTCCTATTCACTTATGTTTGTTTGTGACCTTCACAAATTCTCACCCAAAGTCGAAGCTGAGCTTGAGGAGTGTTTAGTAAAGTAGAACATTGTGATCTCAGTAAAGTAGAACATTGTGGTCTCAGTTTCACAGTGGTAAGTGCTCGTGACTTCGAATCGAAACAATCGAGTTCGAATCCCACTGAGATCAGCTTTTTTAAAAACCAGTGCAATTTTTTATTTATTCTTTTTAAATGAGCTTTTAAAATTAAAAAAAT
Source organism: Trissonchulus sp. WLG1_4 (assembly GCA_030248245.1). NCBI lineage: Eukaryota > Metazoa > Nematoda > Enoplea > Enoplida > Ironidae > Trissonchulus > Trissonchulus sp. WLG1_4. Next base: position 43,601 of record JASANF010014616.1, on the reverse strand, counting down.
TATCAGTTTTTGTCTTTAGTAAGACAGGCTATGGCCTATGAGCCACTCAGCAGTAAACGTGAGCAGCACGATGGACTTGAAAATCTGTTATCCGAAATTAATGGCCGCGTTTAATATTTCCTGTGGAATATTGACACTCTAACCTCACAATGTGACCACTTCTCACTCAGCAGAAGAGCTTGTTTCGGGTGATAATTTACCCCGTAACAGAGTTTCTACGCGCGTAAGTGCTAAGTACTTTTTAAAAATTATGAAACACATGAAACCCTGTCACTAAAAAGTTTGAGTAAACAAGCATTCAAGACGCCAAACAGTAAATTATAAAATACTGTCGAATCTAATATATTTATGGTTAATTCCAGCAAATTACGAACTGACTGTTTATTTCGAAACATCAGAAATAATTTATGACCGTCTTAATTGACTGTTTTTATCGGTCTTCTGAACAGACCATAGATTTTTGGTTCAGCTAAATGACATTTGTCATGCGAATAATGGATGGGTTTAGCATGTCATATTAATTTGGTGGCAAAGACCTATATAAGAACGTCATAATTTAAAATACCTGGCTGCTAGTAGGTATATACTATGTAGTTTTTGATGACTTTTTGAAACTACGCATGGGCTATTTAAATTGTCTCTACTACATTTTACTTCTGCACTAAAAATTTGTGAAATTTTCGGATAACTTATTCACTTCATAAATTTGGTTTCTACTTTTGACTAGGAATTTTTCTGAAATCTCTGCATGCCTACCTTAGAGGCCAGGGCCTAGGTTAGTGAAGGCTTTCTCCTGGATCTAAAAAGGTTGAGCACATACTCTTTTTTGTGAAACTTTAAAACTATTTCCCAATCATTTTGTGGCTGTGTCGTACTGTCGTGTTGCTTCTGAACAATTATTTTTTTGTGATATTTAGGCACTGTAAATTTAATATTTAAAAAATTCCTTCAGCTCTGTCGAACCCGGAATGCCCACACTCCATACTATAAAATTCACAGTGAAACTAATTTTTCATAATTTCGCACGTAACATACCTAAAACATTCTCGTGTACGTTACGTTGTCACGGGGCAAATCGTCCCCCCTGATAAAATACCCCGGGGTGAATCATCCGGGGGAAGATCTACCACGAAATGTTTTCAGTCACTTATGTTTACTTATAGTCAAGTCAATTACTCAGTCACTTATGTCACTTACATTTTCAGTCACTTATGAAGTTATGTTTGGGGTATTTTATCCGGGGGGATGATTTGCCCCGGGGTATTTGATCCCCCCGGATGATTTTCTTGGGGGAATGATTTACCCCGTGACCACGTCTTCAACAGATCCTTTGTGAACAACCTCTTACAAATTTTGACCCATGCAGATACCTATACTGATACAAATAAAATAAGTTTCTATTTCAGTTCTTGCCAAAATTAACAAGATGTCACGTGATAGTGGCTTATTTCTCCTGGCGTGCCTCGCGATTCTGAGCGTCGGGTGGTCGAGTGGTTTAGAGCGGCGGCGGAGGTTCGATCCCGCATGGAAGCGGTTCGATCCCGGATACGATAAAAAATTTGACCCAGGTTTTATGGGTTTGAACAAGAAATTCGACCCTTATATGGACAAGAAATTTGACCCATATATGAATAAAAAATTTGATGCCTCCGATTATTACAAGCGATTTGATCCTTATATGAAAAAATTCGACCCTTACAACAAAAAATTCGACCCCTACAGCAAAAAATTCGACCCCTACAGCAAAAAATTCGACCCTTATCGGAAGAAGTTCGACCCGGGATTTTAAATATTACGATCATTGTTTTACTTGCTGTTACTTTTTATCCCTTTTCAACTGTGCATAACGTTACAGTAAAATGCTTTTACAGTGGCAATGACACTTGAAGTGCACGATCTGTAAGTAAGCACTTATGACAGGTCAGCCTACCCTAACTATTGTGGTATCCTTTCGCATTTCAAAGCGCATGTTAGCTATGAGCTGCTTTGACACACGCTAGTGTGTAAGTCTCTCACTTAACAAGCTCTTCTGCTGAGTGAGAAGGGGTTACATTGTGAGGACTCAGTGTCAATATTCCAGAGGAAATATTAAACGCGGCCATTATTTGTTGATAAGTGATTTGCAAACCTAATTTTCGCACACATCTACTGCTGAGTTGCTCCAAAGCCTTACTGGTAAACGGGATCTCGAATTCAAGAATCATGTGCTGTAAATTTGATACTTTGATTGAACCATGTGCTTAATTTGATACTACTATGTTTTTTACAAGACAAATCAGTTCTGAAAAAACAACGGGGAAACGAGCCAGAGGACGGCGTTTCTACTAAATATCAACTTTCAATGAAAAAAGATGTTGGTCAATGTTTAAACAGTTTGAAAAATTATTAAGCAAAGTTCAAAAATAGTCTTGCAAGTTCTTGGAAAGAAAATAATTAAGTTAAACTTTTTTCACAAATGCTTAAAGAAAAATAAAAAATGGGCTCGTCCGGGAGTCGCACCGGGACCTCTCACACCCGAAGCGAGAATCATACCACTAGACCAACGAGCCACAACACCAGACAACGTGAAAAATCTAGATAATAATCGTGTATGCATGGGTACAGGTATGTAGTGTAGTCAAATTGCGTTTAATCGATGTTCGCATTTAGAAGAAGCAAAAACTGCTTCAGAAGAAATTATTAATTAAGTAAAAATATTTTCAGTTTTGGCATCAGTAATGTAACTAAGTAATCAGTTACGGTAACAAAAATTGGTAGTCGTAACAAAGATCGCAGAAAAACTGGTAACCTACCAAGGCCGGTTGGCAGCATCTGATCTCAAGTCGGAAGTTCGGGGGTTCGACACCCCACCGGTTGGCAACTTTTGCAATTCTGCGTGGTAACAGTTGATGTCCTTCATCTTTCCGTCTCCTGTGGGCAAGACTGACCTACCTGCCTTTCTAGTGTAATTTAACGTGGGAAATCCGACCTACCCAAAAATACATAGGACGTCCAGATTCTGAATATAGTATATACGCGGCCCCTGAGGGGGCCGAGGGGCCGCGTAAAAAAGATGGAACCACTCATTTTCATTGCCGTTGATATAGCGCTGGCAGATGTTCTCGTCAAAATGCTCACCCTAGCCGCACTATGTAGTATGTAATTAAGTTTATGTATGTACTAAACGCCTTTTCATAAGTTATATTAACTAGATTAATTTCCATAACTCAACATGAGATTGACGAAATTCATGAAGCGTTGTAGAACGATTAATCAACGTTGTATTAACAGTATTATCCACATAGGTAAAATTTTATGGATTTAAGTTAAGCCTACAATATTGAGTTATCAAGTTGATCTAGTTTGGTTATCTAGTCAATCTAATCCAGTAAATATTAATTTATGGAAAGGTCGAGAAATGAAAGATTGATCACCAAATCAGCGACTTGCTGGCTTCGGTTCTCGCCACTGCCTGACTCAGAGATGAAAACGCACCTACTAATATTGACACTTACACGTTTACTTCAGCATAAGAGGAAGATTTTAAGAGTGTACTTAAAATCGTCCAAATAATAGACTCGGCTAAAATAACCTAACCAAAGCCATACTTGTTTACTTAATAAATAAATCTGAAGAGTGAAGAGCCAAGCTAGAATTGCTTTTAATTAGCATAAATACATGATAACTCATTATAGTAGCACACCACAAATGGAATGACACTTAAATATATTTAACACATCACAATATACATCACATAAAACGATTTAGACTAAGGCTCGATTCATACTTACATCCGTATGTCCGTTCATCCGGCAAAATGACAGAATAATGACGTCAGACGCGCTGGCTGATCCACTGCACTGCTGGGGGGCTGTGTGTGGCGGATGTATTTTTCATTGTCTTTTTTGCTTTATGTGTTTCAGGAAGGGGGCGAACTTGAACCAACTGATGCTGGGTTTTTTTTTTCGCCAGAAGGCTTTAGCAAAGTGGCTAAAAGGTCTGCAAATTTTTTAGCCAATATTAAAATTTTTTAGCTACGTTTTTAAAGCATTTATTTAGCTTCAATTCACTTCAATTTGAGATTTTTCACAAGTAACTAAGCAGTGGCATGCCCAGAAAAATATTTCGGAGGGGAAATAATTATATATATATATATATATATATATATATATATATATATATATATATATATATATATATATATATATATATATATATATATATATATATATATATCAGAGATAGATGTATATGTATCGTGGAGTATATATGGAAGATATCAGACTAGGCTGGTCTCGGTCTCGGTCTCATTAGGAAAACCGAGACCTGCCATAGGGTGGTCTCGGTATTTCAGATGACATGTGACATTTTGAAAATTTTGCAAGATCATTAAGATTTTTTTGAAAATTTAAGTTTCCAAATAGAATGCGAAGCATGAAATGAAAAGGTAAACTGCCTGCTGCAGAAAGGGAATGTCAGTGCACTGGCAAATTTTAGCTAACTTTATGTTTAAACTTTGTATGTCTAGTTTCATCAAGCTAGAGTTTCTTACTAAGGTTTGAGCTAGAATGGGTTGCCTGACTTATCTGGAACCTTTCAAGCATATAATATGTCAAAAGTAAAATACTGATCATCATTTATCAGATACTGCTAAGTGCTAACTTCATAGATAATTTGTAAATAAAAAATTAACTGGCTTCTGCAACGTAACTAAGCGCGACATGAGTGTGCAGTTTAACTGCACATTCTTGAGCTAAAACCTTTTACCGCATGCCAAAACATTAAGGATCTGAAAAAACCTAGGAAACACATTTAAATAATTTTTTGGCTATAGGGTGTTTGGGGTTGGGGCAACAAGCCCTGTGGCTTCCCCCACATAGCTGAATCAGCGGGAGAAACTCTTCTGGTCCGTGATGCTGCTACTATCAGAACTTCTGATAGCAGCATCAGCATGGACGATTCTACGCTGGAACCATAGTTAGTCTGCAAAAGTCCCAACATATGTATGCAGTATGGACTACAAAATGCCTGTATTAAAACGACCAAAACACCCTGCTAAGAAGTGTGCGGAACATTAGAAAATTGTCCAGCCTTATCAAAATAGCGGGAAAATGATCCTATTCTCCGGTTGTCAATTAATCCCATGCATCCGGTCGTTACAATGTCAAGTTCAGTGGTTTAGATATACAATCGCAACCTAGTGGTCATTTTTTTCATACTTAATCACTAATATTCCACGTTTCAAAATACCTCAAGTGGCTGAAATTCAAATTTTAAAATAGGTGTAATAAGGGCTGGTCTCGGTCTCGTAGGTCTCGTTTGGGTGGTCTCGGTTGCTTGGTCTCGGTCTCGGTCTCGGTTTCGGTTGCAAACCCGAGACTTGCCAACCCTGATATATATACATATATATATATATATATATATATATATATATATATATATATATATATATATATATATATATATATATATATATATATATATATATATATATATAAAATGATAAAATTTTTTGAATTTAAGAAAAATTGATTGAAATGTAAGAATTAAGAAGAGTGAAGTATTTGGGGGGAGATAAAAAAAGTGGAGTTATTTTTGATTTTTGGATAATTTGGTAATTAGAGATGTATTGGAAATTTTTTTGGATAATAAAATATAGGGGTGTGTAAAAATTTGAGGTAGGGGTGAATTTATATATATATATATTTATATATTTGGACTGGAGAAGTAAGAAGAGTGAAGAGGTGGCGGAGGAGTAAGAGTTGGGGAGGTGGTGTGGAGGAGGGGTGGGTCAAAGAGGTGGGGGGATATTTTGATGTATAGATAAAATTTATAGGTCGGTGGAGAGTTGGAAGGTAGGGGGGGAAAAAAAAGGGCGTGTGTGGGTTTCGGGCCGGAAGAAGTAGCCGATATATGGGTACACAAAGACATATATATATAATATATAAAAAAAAAAAAAAAAAAAAAAAAAAAAAAAAAAAAAAAATATATATATATATATATGCGGTCAATGGCGTACCCAGAAAACAATTTCGGGACGAATGACTTTTCGATTTTTAATAATACTTTTGACTTGTGACTTTTCGGTAATTGGATAAAATGCACTTTTTAGCCATTGTAAGTTTGTAACACTTGCAAAACCGGCTTAAAAACGCAAGATGACTAGACCACAAAGCTGCAGGGGACTGGGGGCGGCAGCCCCCAGAAAAAAAGTTGGAGATTTTTTCATTTTTTAGGTCCAATTTGGTCAACTGCAGACGTATCAGAATTTTTTTCCGACAGGAAAATTAAAACAAAAGATGTGAACAGCGAACGTCACATCAGACAGTAAACAATACTGCACAAGTAAATATAACATATATGCTCGTGTAGATATGCATAAGCTTTCATAGTCGCAGGGGTCTGGGGAGTGTTGGCGGGAGCCCCGACGAAAAATTTTAACGAATTTTATTTATATAGAGACGTATCGGAAATTTTTTTCGGCCGGGCAATAAAAACCAAAGGTGGGACCCTTGTGTGAAGAATCACTGGGAAAAAATTTGGGGGGCGGGGGGGAAATTCACTCCTCCTGCCCCCCTGGGGACCCTTGTGTAAAGATTCACTGGGAAAAAATTTCGGGGGCGGGGGGAAATTCACTCCCCCCCCACCCTTGTATGCGTTCACGCAGCCAAAAAATGCCGAAGTTGAAACTCTCTTTCCCAATTTGTTTATAAATGCTATGTTGTTGTATGTTGGCGTTTTCGAACCGCATTAACCAGCAAGTGTCTGGGATTGGTATTGTGGCAGTTCCCAGGGCGAGGCCGAAACTTTTTTGAATTATTCCGAAATGCCCACGTTTGACCTTGACGGATCGGAATGACTCACTGTCACTGAACGTTGTTTGCGAAAGTTTTCAGTAAACGAAATACTTAAAAAAACTGATCCTGAAAAATTGAACAACAGAAAGAAACAATACTTGACTGGATCACTATGTTAAGTGACACATTGATGCAGATAGGCGTAAATTGTAGTCACAAGGAAATTTTTTTATCTAATGGCAAAAAAACGGTTAATTGGGAACGCATAGGAAAATTTTTTGAATTTTGGACAAAATTTGGTGAATTGGAGAGTTATCAGAAATTTTTTCTGCCGATTTTGTTTTAGCAAATTGGCTAAAACGACCAAAAAAGTTTTAGCAAACTCTGAAAAATTTTCGCCAATGCTAACGTTTTGGCCCAAAAAAAAAACCGAGTTTTTTGTTGGTTGAGGTTTTTCTTTTTTGGTTTTTTTTTTCCGTTTCGTTCGTTGTGGTGCTTGCGTGGTTTTGCTTCTTTCTTGGTGTGTTGGCTGGTTTTTCGCGTCGTGCTGCTTTTGGTGGCTTCGGTTTCGGTTGGTGCGGTGTTTTTCCTCTCGTGGGTGTGGGTTGCGCGGGTGTTTGCTGGGGGTGGTGGGTGGTGTTTAGGAGATTTGGGTTTTTTGGGGGCTGGTGTTTTCTAAAAGTCCGAAGTTAGGAATGGATATAGGACTAAACAATTTACCGAAAGCCCGAATGGTACTTTCTCTGGATCAAAGTATCAAAAACAAATGCCCAAAGTCGATGGATAAGATCAAGACTAGACAGGTAAAACATTCAAATAAATCATGCACAAGCCACAACCGATTGCAATTGAACCAGAATTTGTAAACAAAATTGTAAACTCTGCTTGTGTTGGCACCGTGTTTGTCTTCAACCGGAGCAACAAAATCTTTTTATATACGTCTTCAGCCAAAAAAACCGGAGCCATAAATGGCTTTGGCAAAGTAGCAAAATGTGAAACGGACCTTGTTTGCGCACATCTCAATGCTAGAATTAGCAAAACGTGCGCAACAATAATTACTCATTCATCAACTCACAAAAACTAAATTTATACAAGCCATGAGCGTAATGTGTAAATGTATGGGAGTTTTGCACAATCATGTTGTCGACTAAAGTCGATTTATATTAATTTATTGTATCTCCACCCAGCCGCCAAAAATTTCTGAAATCAAGTTACTAAGACACTTTAGGCATAGCTGGCGACGTGATATAAAACGGCTGCATGCAAGCACGAATCAAGTATCAACCAAATACCTTCCATAGTTCCATGTAAAGTTTTAAACACTTTTTCTGAGTTCTGGTCACAATTTTTGTTCCCACCTATCTACCACTACACAATGGGAATATAATTGGAAATCTTGGAACGATGTCGTTGGGAGATGCACTCGGCAATCCAGACCACATTTCGCATTTCTTGCTCCTTCAGTTTCACGTAGGCGTAGAAAATGCCGAAATGAAATTGTTGCAAATATGCATGTACGTTCAGGCGAACCTAAACATATAATGTGAAAAGTAAGCAGCGTCAACATTTTACAGTGTAACAGAAGTACTACTACTCTTTTACTACTATTACTATACAATGCCGAAGCAAAACCAGAAGCACACGTACTATTACACCATACATGACTATTATTAATACTAATTAATAGTATAAATACAATTTAAAATCAGTTTTAATTTTCGCAGAAAATGTTTTCAGCCAGTTACGACAATTTTTTGTAAATTTTATGTTTAACTAAGCCAAAGTAATAGCGAGTCAAAACGGCCGTTTATTGAAAAGAGAAACAAGCCCAATCTGCGGCAAAACCTTCAGTAAGTATTAAGAATTACGTTCAAGTAAGCTGACCAGCAGGTCAGCTAAAACCTGTTGTGCAGCAGATAATTGTCTCATTGTAGATGTGTATGCAAAAGTTCAAAGCCTTTTTATCCTACGATAAATTGTTTATGCAAAGACCTGAAGAAGTTTTTATTGTTTACAAGAAATAATGTAGGAACGAGTTGTTTTGATGAGTGAGAAGTGTAGGTATTCATTTTTCATGACCATTTCGCAGGAAATATAAGAGGCTGCCAACAAAATTATCCGGTCAAAATGTACGTAAACCCACAAATAAAAATACACTCAGTCAAACAAAAATATAGAAAATTTTACTTAAATATAAGTTCGTTACCGGTGGTAAATGGTAAGCACCCACGGTGCATAAACGTATGAGATAATTGACTTGAATATAATTTTATTGCAATTAAATTGAAACTCAAATTCTTTTTTATGTTCACACTGACAAGCAGCTCCGTTTTTCATTTTAGTTGAATCCGCTTGGCATCAACTATTTGTATGTGGCCGGTTAGCTCAGTTGGTAGGGCGTCCGATCCGTAAACGGAAGGTTGGTGGTTCGACTCCACTCCGGCTGCGTTTTTTTTCATATTTTCGACCTGACATTTCGGTCTTATAGCAGAATACAGTGGATTAACTTAAGAGAAGCTGGACAGAATTAATCGACGAATACACTGTAAATCTTGGTGACACATGCACATACACACATGAGTTGATGTTAAACACGCAGACAGACGCAATGCTTTCACAGTTTAGTGTTAACACGCCAGAATCAAAATTAAAGACCTGTTGTGCTGTGGCACAACAGGAAAAATGACACACGGGCATGTCAAAAACCTTTAATTTAGATGCCAAAAGTTATCCTTCTGCGTTTCGCTTTTTGAGATTACGTCACATTTATGTAACATTACTTTTTGAACTGTAGTACATTACACACAAGTCCGCGAAACTTGACAACTACTAGAAGGATTTTGTTCAAAATTTAGGATAAATTGGCACACATACGTGTCTACCTTATGCTATAACTTCAAAAATTTTGATAGCTTAAATTTTGGTTTAATACATTAAATTCACTTGTAGAATTCTGTAAAAATGTACTTCCGTGGACTAAATCTCAAGTCTCAATGTTGCAATCTGTTCATGCGTTATTTTACATGTTATTTAGACAATTTCTGAAGTGTCAATTTTTTTATTTGTTTCAATTCAGCGTATTGCGTGAAATAATTAGATTCAAAAATTTGTGTACTTTCCAAAATGCAAAAAATTCCAAATTTGAAAGTCAGTAACTTCTTTTCTGCATCATTGAAATGCACCAAACTTAGCATTAAAATTCACCATGTTATTTATTGTCTATGTCGGTGCAAAGAATAAAATTAGTTGGGCTTAAACTGTGAATTTTACAAGCAAAACATGAAAAATGCAGAAATTCACGAAATTCGACTACTTTACCAGTGTCTGCTAACAAGCTTGTTACAGATTTAAGCTAAATAATGTGCATTAATGTAGTTTTGGTCAAGTTTTTTAACGTGAAAAAGACAGCTACTAATTTTATTGAGTCAATCAATAGTTATAGCAAGTTATAAAAACTGTCGAAAACGTAACTACCACCTTAAATGAGCAGCTATTAACTTCAAACTGGTATAAAAACAAATCCGCTTACCTCATGTTCGAAAAATCGATCTTCCAGTGTCTTATCCCCTGGATTGGTGCCGACTGAGTCAAACAACGGGCGGTAGTCCTGCAACAGGAAACTTAAACGAAAGATAAAAACTAAAAGCTTTCAAAACAATTTTCTGAACAATGAAATACAGATAATCTGAATTCGTCAAAAAATTCATGTTGAAATAATATAACGTCGAAGCTGTTAATAACTGCATAATTAGAATATTAATGGCAGTATTCCGGTAACAACAGTCATAATGAACAAAAAAACTACTAGCAAAGTAAGGAAATAAGAGAACTTATCTAATTAACTAAATCGCAAACAAATTCAAATACGTGAACTGAATAGCAGATAATATTAGACGCCAGTCAATCAAACAATCATACTGCCCGCCTTGAAAAGCCACCGGCCAACTCACAGCATAATATTCACAGATTTGGCGGACTTGATCGTAGTCATCGGAGCGGGCCAACTGCGCCAAGCCTTCGGGGTAGAGTTTGCCGCAGCGGGGATACAGCTTGGCTCGGTCGTCCTTCAGCAGTTCTGTGTCGAACGAGTTGATAGTGATGATGATGGCGCGCCGGTCGGCTTCAAACTATAAATATTTTTATAAAATATAAATATGTTTACACTTAAACAAATTTTTATATTCACTAAAGACTTGAAAACTTTTTTATCATGATTTTTTAGCTGTTAGGGTTTATTCATCCTTTTACATGCGTATGTTCGTGCAGCGGTAAAATAAAACAAAATATCTCAATCTTAGTTACTTGAACAGGCAAGCGCTTAAATATGAGCCCGACTTTTCCAACAATAGCAGCACTTCGTCATGAGTTCGAAGCATAAAAATCAGGTAAACACAAAACAATATAACATAAAACTAAACTAAACAAACAAACTAAAAACTACGGAACAACTACAGCGTCAATAGAGAAAAAGTAAAACTTAATTTCGGTTTACTCACAGCCAAAATTTCTTGCATCACTTCGGCTGTGGTTCCGCCGAGTTTCTGGCAGAACTTGTAGAAATCTTCCAAGTACGCCTGAAAATTATAGTTGGATTGACAAAACAGGAATTTGGGACACAGTAGCGCACTCTTTCGCTGCTGTCGACTCTCGACTAACAACTAAATTTAGGGCACTTTTCTAGCAGTGAGACTAAAATCTAATTGACCATTAAAAAGGATCAATAAATTGGTATATATTTGTTTGCAACTACAAAAAACATCAATACAACAATATTTAAAAAATCAAATTTCTATTAAAAATCAGACTATTTTCCAACCTTGTATAGAGTATTTCGGATCACTTCCACGTTCATGTCGTCCAAATCTTGCTCCGAAATGCAGTCAATGAAATACGGAGCTATAAAATGTATATAATTATGAAACCATTTAGCAAAGCTACGAGATACGTAAAATAGAAGCGGAATAGTAGGAAACATAATTTGACAATGGTTATTATTTATTTTTAAATTAAAAGAAAATTTGAAATAAATAATATTACAAACAACACAGTATGTCCTTGATATAATATGTCGATAGTTGGTAAGTTATAGAAACGTGCTCTGTGTACAAAAATCAATCAGTATAATATAGCAAAAAAGAAATCACGTAAAACATTCAAGCATTCGAATTTGAGCTTGTAAATTAAAAATTCTCTTTCTAGAGAAAAGGTATCAGATTTATACTACGCTGTTAACTATAATGCCAACCCCAACGCAAAAGCAAAGCAACCAACCCAGCGGCGTATCCACCAGAACAGCGTTGTACAGCTCGGCCGGGGTGGACGCAATGTGAATGGCCTCCATTTGCTCGAACGAACCGAGCGGGTGGCATTTGCCAATCAGCTCCGAAATGGGGCGTTGGTGTAGAGTGCCCGTAATCAGCAGAATAATGTTGTCGATCATGTACGAGTAACTAAATCAAATACTAATATCATTAAGTGGAGATTGGAGTCGTTATATACATACACGTACACACGTATACACAGGAAGGCTTTTTCTAAAAATTTATGGGGGCTTGGCTTGTCTTCGATTTGGGCGACTTGAACTCAGAAAAAGGCAAAAATTTTGCGTTTAAATGTAAATTTTGTTGCAAACTTTTGATAATTTTCGCAACTTTTGCCTGTTTGCTCAGTTTTGAAGCATTTTACATCCATCTAAGCAATTTCTTGTTTCTGGGCACCAGTCCTAATGGATCAAATCCAATTTTGATGCAAGGCTTGTCCGGAAATATCAGAGGGAGGCTTGCTCCCCCCACACCGGGGACCCTTCAGTCACAGCTACGGTTATATATTATTATAAAAATGCCCCCATTGGGCATCACTGAGGTTAGAATAGGAGGTTCTAAAGCGGAAAAATGCATTTTCGCTCGTTCAAGATAATGGACAAGTTTGCTGTGAATAGGAAAAATTCATTTTGTTAAAGTTGGTGGACAAAAGCGATCAGAATAGCCAGCCCCATGATACATTAGCGCTTTCTGCACCCTTTCGAGCCCCCTCCCCAGCGCTACAATTACACGATCGACTCCAAAATAGCAGATGCACTATAGCACCACCACACTACCCTGCATGCAAGAGATGGAGGCTACCTTACTTGCGTGACTTCTCAAAAGTTGGCTAGAAATTTTTCGGACTTTGATTTTTTTCGGACCCCAAAAAAGGGGTTCCCCCCCTCCCAGCAGAGACCGAACGGGGACGAAATTGAAAAAAGTGGCCCGTCACTTTGCAACTTTGGCCAAACTAAATGTGAAAAATATATAATCATGACAACCCTACAAGCGTCCGGTCCGGTAGAGCTGTTGAAAAAAAAAGACGGAAAGTGTCAAGTTTGCAAAAGTCTTATTTTCATATCTCAAGTTAGACTCAACCAATCTCTCCGAAATTTTGCAGGCATATAGCCTTCCACTAGGCGGATACACACACCAAATTAAAAGTCATTCGCCTGCATATATTTCAAGTTATTAAAAAATTAAATTTCAAAAATCCGCATTGAGTGGATTTTCTCCTATTCTAGGGTTGGGCGCTGTCGCGCCAACCCTGATATAAACATTCAGCACACAGCTAACAGTTGTCCGTACTTTGTTTCAGTTACACTAATGTATACTTATATCATACTTTTTGAAAACAACTTGAAACCTTTTCATAATGGACTGAGCGATCGCATGGCGCATCAAACGGCCATGGTCTTGACTGCTATTAACGAAAATGTAAACGAAAGGGTTTATGCCCGAAAAAAATGGCCTAATAATATTATGACTACAAAACAAGCCATCATACTAAAGTCTGACCAAAAAGTGTATGTATGGAAATTCATTGCTTCATAGCAGCTTAGTCGTTTGAGGTAACCCCCATAATGTACGTATCATTCGAAAGCATTTTTGGAGATTTTCATGAAATTAAATTATTTCGGAAAATTTGAAGTTAAAAATTTGAATTCAAATAAAATCGATTTTTTCCGCCTAATTACAGGAAACCTAATGTATTATATATCATTCGATAGCCCATTCCATACTGCGTCTAACGATATATACAACATCACTATAGCATGCACCTGTCAAAAATGATCAATTTTTATTTTTGATTTTTCCATTGAAAAACGTCATTTTTGGCCCGTTTTATTCGCTGTAACTCAGCAAATACTCAACCAAATCTGACAAAGTTTGCATCAATAGACGCGTTGTGACCTCGCGCGGTTTGTGAAAGTAATAAAAGTTCAAAATTTAATACTAAATTTTTCAATATTTGTCTGGTTTACAGTCATTTTTCAGCAATTTTTGTTCAAGATTAGTTAAAATAATTAGTACCACATTAAAGTTCAGTTCTTTAGCTTTCATTTGATACTAAAAACATGTGCTTCTGATTGGATTGAACAAAGTTATACAGCAAAAATATATAGCTGTTTTCATTACTTGTAAAAAAATTAGTGCTTGATGAGCATGTCATGTGCATGAGTTCAAACATTCTACACGCTGATATGCGTGTATAAATATTTGTGGGCGCACACGTATACTGTGAATAATGATTTATGTTTTCCATAATTTTGCTCAATCCAATCAAAAGCACAATTTTTTACTATCAAATGAAAGCTAAAGAACTGAACATTAATGTGGTACTAATCATTTTAACTAATCTTGAACAAAAATTGCTGAAAAATGACTGTAAACCGGACAAATATTGAAAAATTTAGTATTAAATTTTGAAATTTTATTACTTTCACAAACCGCGCGAGGTCACAACGCGTCTATTGATGCAAAATTTGTCAGATTTGGTTGAGTATTTGCTGAGTTACAGCGAATAAAACGGGCCAAAAATGACGTTTTTCAATGGAAAAATCAAGAATAAAAAATCGATCATTTTTGACAGGTGCATGCTATAGTGATGTTGTATATGTCGTTTAACGAGAATGGGATGGGCTATCGAATGATATATAATACATTAGGTTTCCTGTAATTAGGCGGAAAAAATAGATTTTATTTGAATTCAAATTTTTAAGTTAAAATTTTCCGAAATAATTTAATTTCATGAAAATCTCCATGAAAAATGCTTTCGAATGATATATACATTATGGGGGTTACCTCAAACGACTAAGCTGTTATGACGCAATGAAGTTACATACATACACTTTTTGGTCAGACTCTAGCGCTACACATTTCTAGGCAAGTCAACATACGTATAGTCAGAGACCGGAATTTAAGTGATCAGTGTTTTCGTTAAATTCCACAAATTATGTGTTATCAATTCAAGTATATATACATACATGTAACAGCACCAAAACTTTTGGTACCCCTCCCCCCAGGGGCGTAGCCAGGGGGGGGGGGGGGAATGGGGGGAATTCCCCCCCCCCGAAATTCTTTCCGACTGAAATTTTACACAAGGGTCCCCCCTTTGGTTTTTATGGTCCGGCCGGAAAAAATTTCCGATACGTCTCCAATTGACCAAATTTGGCCTAAAAATCTAAAATTTCCCCAATTTTTTTCTGGGGGCTACCGCCCCCAGACCCCTGCAACTCTTTGGCTTGGTGTTTTTTTGCTTTTATCTTGCATGAAAGCATGTGCGTGTAGTTGCATTATGCACTATCTATTTTTTTTTTTTTTTTTTTTTTTTTTTTTACCATCCTCTCGACTACAGAGATGCTCGGAAACAACACAAGTCGATCCCAACCTACGACGGTCAGGCGGATCACCGTGGCAAAACAGCAGGCATTAAATATATACACATGCATGCAAGCTAATAATTGTGTATGTAGTGCCTGGCTGCGGGGGGCCACTAAGTAATCCGAGGTTCACGCATGGGGAGCGGAAGGCCCGGTTTTGCTGGCTGTCCCGTGTCGCCCGCCCCAGTCAACTGGACCCTAATTACCGTTTACAAACGGGCGTAATGTTAATCAAATCTTTCCATGCTGTTTAATTTCTGTACAAGCGATGAACAGGGCATAGTCAGAAACTGGGAAGGAGATGACGGCGGAAATCGATCTTGGAGTCGGTGAGTGTAGACTTTTTAATGTTAGTTTTCGTTATTTCTGCAAAGCATATATGGAATAACCACGTTTGGCTAGGCGTGGAAAAAATGCTTAATGGACATTTTTAGAGTTATATATAGATATCTTTTTACGATGTGTAAGGCTTATCTATGTAGATAAGAATTTTGGATACAGACTTGGATGAATTTTGGAAAGGTTAGGTGGTCGTTTTTGCTCTAATTCATACTTATAGTCTCGACAGTCTGACTACGCCCTGTTAAGGTCTGCGTGCGTGTGTTGAGGGGCCCTTCCAGTGACTGGGGCACCTCCCCGCAAGCCGGTTGGCCTTGGCGTAAGCGAACATTTAGCTCAATGAGGGAGTTCCCAGATATGTATATATTAATTAATATAATATTTAACTTACTTTTCCGAAAACTTACGATACTCGTTTTATTGTGAAAATGCCTGTAACTGACAAAACAAAAGCAAACAAAGCACGGATTATGCAGGAACCACAATCAATTAACAAGACATGCGTAAGCGTGACTGTGTCAAAGCGAAAAATAAAACTTTAGTGGACGCTAGATGTCACTGCTGTAGACATTTTCACTGTTGTGTTATGGATATCTCTATACTAGTGAATTCTAAGCAGATAAACAGCAAATTGACAAGGTTAGCCTTGCAAAAGGAAAACAGCGATAACCATGGTTATGCTTATATACACTATCCAGCACAAAAAACGACATACCTAGCTTCTTCAACCTATTAGATATTAAGGTCGTTGTTTTACTTTCGTCACTGAGATCGCGAGGTAGCAAACGATACCAGGACATGCACTGAAAGTATACACACACAAGCAACAGCGACACGTAAAATAACATGGCGATTGGTCAGCAATAAAATAACTTAAGCGTCTCAAGGGGAGGGGCGCAATTAAATAATGGCAAGCGCCAACCTAATGTGTGAAAATTAATTATACGTAATATAACTAAACCAAACTACACTAAATAAACTCACCAGCACCGTCTAAAAAAACTAAGCAAGCATGAAATAAACCAGAAATAAATGCATATTAAGTGTATGTTAGTGCAAGCTGTGTGCGCCATCAGTTACACTCACACGGACAACAAATAACAGCGTCGTGCAGCAAGCAAGCAGCAAGCAAAATTAAAAATAAACACGAAAACCCTTCTTATTAAATGCACCATGCAAGGTAATTTATTAATATATTTTAAACAGATTACGAATGAAATAGCTGTTACTGAATCCATGTGGGTGTTTACAGGGGCACCCGGTGAGCAAAATTTTATGGGACCTAACTACGCTCACCTGCTTGAAGGAACGCACTGGCCCCCACACTATCTATTTGCTTAATACACTGTGTAGTGTATCGGTTTAGCTGTTTTATTGGTACAAAAATGGCATGTTCCAGTAAATGTACAGTTTTTAATGTCAAAAAAATTTTGCAATTTGCTAGCTTCCGATGCCTTACCGGCGCACCATTTTTGTAACTTCCGTTATTTTTAGCTGCAAATTTACGTTCTATACTGCTGGGGTCGAAAATAAACATTGTTTTTTGACCAAAAAATTTTAATATGTGTTGTTTTTTGCGTTAAAATAGCAATTAAGTGCATTTCAACACACTTAAAAAAATCGAAAAGTCATTCCCCCCCCCCGAAATTTTTTCCTGGCTACGCCACTGCCTCCCCCCCCCTTGGTGGGATCGCCCCTCCCCTGAGGCTACTAACTTTTAATCCTCTCTCCTGAGACGAACCCATATTTTATGCCTGAAAATTACGATTTTGACAATTTCTGGCCAAAATTTACGTAAAAATCGCTTAAATTTTTTCAAAAATACGCATCTTTTAAGTACCAAGTGCAAAAATACTTGCTTAAATGCTAAAATACACTGACCAAAGAGATTTTGGCCGAAAATTTTGCTCACGCCAGGGCCATCCCTCCCCCCTTCCGTCCCCCTGGCGGGACCCCCCTCCCTCCCCCGGGATCAAGTTTTGGGAGAATCTTCCGGCTTCCCCCCATGCCCCCACCTACATGCATGAGTATATATATACGAGATCTATAAACCTTTACTCACGTTATGTAATCTAGAAACGTGGAGAGTGGCTCGTACGAATGGTTTCGAATGTGACTAAACTCCTGGACCAGCTTGTCCTTTAGCTTGGCGTCAATCACCGACACAGCGACTGGCCCAGGTTCGTTGGCCAGGAAGTTCCCATAGTCCGTCGACGCCAGGTGCAATTTCAAGTCTAAAAACAATAAAACATTATGCCTGACAAGACCAGTAAGATTTAAAGGGTTTTATTGCGACTGCAAATTTGACAGACCATAGCAAAAATTGGCTACATAGTGTGTCATGATTTTAATGGGATGGTCTGGGGGGAGCCGAGCCACCCATCACCATTTCTAACTAAGAAACTGGAAAGACCGCAAGCCTAAAACTTATATATACCAAATATTTTAAATTTAATGTCGTTGTGACGTGGTTTCTTTATTTTTTATATTGAATTCGATTGCATACGGCATAATAATATAATGAATAATGTTAAAATGCTATTTCACCTGCCTGTGAACTGTGAAGCAGGGTTTTTTTTTTCAAAATCGGCACTGTGTAAATGTTGTGTAAATTAAAAATTTGCTGTGTAAATTAAGGGTATGTTGTGTAAATTTTTAAAAGTGAGTATTTTAGCATTTTTTGGTAAAAATTGACCGTTTTTTTCACGTGAAAAGTAATATTTCGACTTTGGGACTCGATCTACATACGAAAATAAAAAAATGAGATAATTGAAAATTTTTTTGCGTTTTTGTCAGTTCAAGTATCCGACACGCCAGGGCAACCCCCCCTAAAATTTCGAAAAATCTGAAACTAGCCCTATCACCCAGGCCGAGACCCCGTGTACATGCATGGTTTACACAGATAGAGAGTTGTTCTATCAGCCAGATCCTACTCATTTTTTTTCAAATCCGGGTGTAAAACTTTTACAGTAGTTTGACGTAGGACAAGAAATCGCACAGACAGGCTCAGCGTGGCTGATTTTTCACTGTCAACTTTCAGGTGCATAAAAACGAATGCTAAAATAAAAAAATCAAGCCGTTTAAGAGCAGAAACTGAAAATTTTTTGTTTTGGGGTCAAAAATTAGACTTAATTTTGTTAGGACAAAGAGGTCACAGGCACAAATCGCCACTTCGCGAATTTTTGTAATTTTTACAACCAAAATAGGCCGTTTCATCAACTTTTGGGGCAAAATGGGGCTGTGTAAATCAGTGTGTATTTTTATTTTTTGCTGTGTAAATTAGGCGGCCGATGTGTAAATACACCCTATTTTACACAAAAAAAAAACCCTGCTGTGAAGTGAATCAATTTCTTTCAAGTTTCAATCAGAAAAAAATTTCGGGCTAACGGTTTAATTTCGGACGTGCATAGCGTCCATTTAGTATAAGCAAATGAAAGCTTTCGTACAGAGTACGGACCTTCTTTTTCTCAAACAAAACCGAAGCCCACTCCCACTCATGGAAGACCTCCAAAATGAGCTAAATAGTATCACATATATACGACTATAATCTGCATCATCTCCCCTACTCTCAGGCTGTTTACCTTCCAATGTCTCGCACTGTATTAGATTGGAATAGTCATTTTGTGTCAGGACCCCGCCTTTGAAACCGCGGACCAGACCTTCCAAATATCCATGGTTAATGTTAAAGAAAGCATCCATAGTATTCAAACCCTGAAGCAGCAAAACAAAGGGAGAATAAAAGCTAAACTTGGTCAAGATTCGGCGGGGGGGCGGAATTATTTTTGCCCATAAATCGCTTACTACCCCATCTTTCAATAAAGATATAGAACCCCCATCATTAGCCAAGCCCCCAATCTGATCTCTAGCCCCCAAAATAGATGTCGCCCCTTTTAATAAAACTCTAGAGTGAAATTATTGGTGTTAAAACCCTTAGGGGTGGAATAAGTCGGAAAAACGGCATGTTTTCGTCTAACGATCCGGAGTCCCCCTATATTCCCCAAACCTACGGGCATCACAATTGAACGCTCTTTTAAATAGGCTAGGCTAAAAGTTTGTAGGATGTAAGCTTTATCTGGAAATCAATTTTGTCAAAAAAAACTTTACATAAAATTTTTTGCGCAAAATTGGATTTAACCAAAAATACTTCATCAAATAAAAACTTGCTGCTAACACTGAAAGAGTAACCTCTAAGCTACTAAATCCTGAAAAAAATTTGTAAATCGGTTCAGGCTTCGAAAAGTTACAAAACTTTTTCTGAGGCTAGGCCAGGCTGACTGAAGCGTTACAGCACAAGTAAGGTTCAGTTCAAATTTCGGGCTATAGCTGCAAAATTCTGTGCAGCAAAGTTATTTTTGATCCTTCTTAGCAGGTTGTCCTTTCAAATTCGGCCTCACGCTTAGAGGCTCAGTGCTTAGGCATAGGCTTAGCGCTTAGACTCGGAGTTCACAGGCTCAGGCTTAGTGCTTACACTAAGGCTCTGTATGTGGGTTTGCAAAGGATTAGTCTTAGTTGCCTGCACTATATAAAAGTGCGATATCTACTGTGGAATCATAAATAACACTGAACCGAAATTGGCTGTCAGCGCTAGCTTGATGCTGAGCATCAGTGACGTTTTGAATTCGTATTTATGGTAACCAAGTTTGTTAAAAACTGCTACTGCTAATAAAGATGGCTATTTTTTCTTGAAAAGTGTATATAATTAATTTATTGTCTAATATATGTTGCAAATAAAGCTGAATTAAATATATTATTAGATTTAAAAATGTAGTTGAGGGGAGGGGGGGAATAGTGGACCTATTTTTTTTAGTAGAGCACCTTGGGGGAAGTATTTTTGCTTCAAGAACCCCTATTTCTTTTTTTGGATTTTCTGAGATTGACCGTGAGGGACGTTTTCGCATATTTTTTTCCGAAGCCCTTGTTTTTTTCGTTCTAATCGTGTCCAAATGGTGTCAGGTTATGGTTTACAATTTTTTAGAATCAAAACAAAGCCTCTTTGACCGGGTTCCTGCCGAAAAATTGGCCAAATTTGCCAGAAACGTTTTGACCAAATTCAAACTTGGCCTTAATTTAGGCTCTGGCTAAGGCTTAGGCTCAGTATGGGGCTTAGCACCGGAAAAAAAACTTCGAAATATCACTGAAAAATAAAGCAAAAACGAAGAAAAATTTCCTTCACATTTCCTCTCTATTTCCGTCAAATTTCCTCCAATAACAATTCTCACTTCGGGTTAAATGCAGTTGGGGGGGGAAAAATAGTGGACCTATTTTTTGAGTAGAGCACCTTGGGGGAAGCATTTTTGCTTCAAGAACCCCTATTTCATTTTTTGGATTTTCTGAGATACCACCCCCCGAAATCTGAACCCTCAGTGAGGGACGTTTTCGCAATTTTTTTTCGAAGCTCTTCACCCGTATTCATAAAAGTGCAAGCTCGGCTTTTTATCCGAGCTTTGAGCAAGCCCGGCTTAAAATCCCGGCTTTTCGTATTCATAAAACCAAGCTCGGCTTTTTATCCAGGCTTTTTGGTATTCATAAAAGCTGGGATAAAAAGCCGAGCTTATGGTATTCATAAAAATCAAGCTCGGATTATAATCCCGGCTTCCACGTATATTTTATTGATTTTTTCATTATGAATAAAAAGCTCGGATAAAAAGCCAGGCTTGAACAAGCCTGGATTGACCAAAAAGCTCGGATAAAAATCCAAGCTTGTGCGCAAGCCAGACTTTTTATCTCGGCTTTTTCAAGCCAGACTTACGGATAAAAAGCCTAGCTTTTTATCCCGACTTTTATGAATACCGGCCCTTGTTTTTTCCATTCTAATCGTGTCTAAATGGTGTCAGATTATTGGTTACAATTTATTAGAATCAAAACAAAGGCTCTTTGACCGCGTTCCTGCCGAAAAATTTGCCAAATTCGCCAGAAACGTCCAATTTTTGACCAAATTCAAACTTGGCCTTAATTTAGGCTTGGGCTTAGGCTTAGGCTTAGGGCTTAGGCTTAGTATGGGGCTTAGGCTTAGGCTTAGTATCAGGCTTAGGCTTAGGTTCAGGCTTAGGCTTAGGCTCAGGCTTAGGCAATAAAAAATCGAAATTTTCAGAAAAAATCCTGCCAGCTTAGCCTAGAGAATCCTGCCAACTAAGCCTAGACGATGCCTTAAAACATCATAACGCACTCAAAACTATCCAAAAACAAAGATTATAGCCATTTTTGGCTTCGAACTTTGGCCTACGCTCACTTCCAAAAACACTGAAAATGCAATTTTCAAGGGGTCATAGCTCAGAAAATCCAAATTTGTGGATAGGGGTTCTATTACAAAAACTGCTTCCCTCAAGGTGCTCTACTCCAAAAAATAGGTCCACTATTTTTCCCCCCCCAACTGCACTTGATCCCTCACTTCTTGTCACATTTGAGACACATTTCTGCAACATTTCCGCAATATTTCCTTCATTTTTCCGTCACATTTCCTCCATTTAGTCCAACTTTCCGTCACTTTTCGGCACATACTTTTCCTTCACTTTTCGGTCATATTTCCTTCACTTTTCGGTCATATTTCCTTCCTTTTCGGTCATATTTCTTTCACATTTCCTTTACTTTTCTGTCATATTTCCTTCACTTTTCGGGTTAAATGTAGTTGGGGGGGGGAATAGTGGACCTATTTTTTTTGAGTAGAGCACCTTGGGGGAAGCATTTTTGCTTCAAGAACCCCTATTTCAGTTTTTGGATTTTCTGAGATATGAACATCCGAAATCTGAACCCTCAGTGAGAAACGTTTTTGCAATTTTTTTTAAATGCCCGTGTTTTCTCCGTTTAAAACGTGTCCAAATGGAGTCGGAATGTTTGCAATTTTTTAGAATCAAAACAAAGGCTCTTTGTCCGGGTTCCTGCCGAAAAATTGGCCTTAATTTAGGCTTGGGCTTAGGGCTTAGGCTTAGTATGGGGCTTAGGCTTAGGTAATAAAAAAATCGAAATTTTCAGAAAAAATTCGGCCAGTTTAGCATAGAGAAGCCTGCCAACTAAGCCTAGACGATGCCTTAATGGGGGCGCTCCTGAAATGTGGGTTTTGGCCATTATTTTAATTAAAAACGCGCAAAAATAAACATGCCTCGTAAGAACAAAAGTTGTTCAGAAGTGAATTCCTTTAATTTGATGCCCATATCACAGGAAAAAATTTTTTGAAATTTTTCAGCTTTTTGAGCAAGAAACATAATAGATTTTTTCAGAAATCGCCTTACAAGGCAATGCATTTACACGTATGTAATGTTTTTGAACGATTAAAAAACACTAGCAGCTATGTTTTACTTAAGGGGGTAGTGTCGCGAAAGCAGTTTTGCTCATAGGCTGTGAAATGACAACTTTTTGCCTTGAAATTGTACGTTCACTGAGAAACTAGTGAAATGCCATATGGTGTCAAATAAATACTGCCAGACACTAGACTACCAACATCTACCAATAGTTTTAACCAATCACCATTTGTGAGCCAGACATCACACAATAGAGACGTAAAAGTTCAAAAAATCAAGCCAGATATCAGATTGGCCAGCTTGTGAAGTACATGTAACGTTTTGACGCATAATTTTTTGCCACAAATAATAAAAATGAAAAATGAAGGTTCGGTTTTTCTTTTGATTTCAAAATAAGTGTCTAAATTTTTTACAATTTAGCATTATTGCTGTGAGTACTTTACAGGTTAGGCCGTGTTTACATTGAGCTTTTTTTCAGCTGCTCGAGCAGCTGAAAAAACTGCAGCTTTTTTTCAGCTGCTCGAGCAGCTGGAAAAAAGCTGGAGCAGCTGAAAAAATGTGGATAAGTATGGCGGTCACTATGGACTAGCTGCTCCGTTGTCATGACAACGCTGCAGTTCCAGCTTTTTTTCAGCTGCTTCAGCTTTTTTTCGCCGTTTCCGGCTTTTTTGCAGCTGCTCGAGCAGCTGAAAAAAAGCCGGAAATGGCGAAAAAAAGCTGCAGCTTTTTTTCAGCTGCTCGAGCAGCTGAAAAAAAGCTCAATGTAAACACGGCCTTACGCACAGTTTCACAGTTCAAACAGCCATTACTCCACAACCACTCAAGCAATTTGCACTAAATTTTGTGTGCATAAACTAGAGTATATGTGCTTTACTTTGTGTAAAGAATCTAAACAAAAAGTTTTTTGAATGTGACGAAATTATCGAATGTGAATAGGTTTGCAAAACGTCAATTTTCCGACTTTGCGACTTCACTGCTAACCGTATGCTGCATCAATGTTTCTGAAACTTGGCAAAAATATTTGCCTTGAAATATATTTTTAGAATATATAAAGAACAATTACCTATCTTTTACTGAAAACGTTTTATAGTCGCGAAAAGTCGACTGCTTTCGCGACACTACCCCCTTAAACATACTTAAAAATTTTCGGTGTTTTAATGAGTGTGGTGTAAATTTTTTTGTGAATAACTAAGTATATTTCGCATTAAACCGAAATATAGTGCGTGTGAATACAAATGCAAATTTTCGGCTTGCGATTTTAAAGAATTGGCTGAACGAGAAAAGTTAAAATTTTGCACATATGTGCAACTCGTTGTCTTCGAGCGGTCGCAAAGCTTGATTTTGAGCAAATCGAAAGTATTTAAGGGCCTTTTCACAAATTATATTAACTGGATTAGATTAACTAGATTAATTGCTTTAATTTTTCATTGTTTTAATAAAATCTACGTATCGTCTGTTTGCAAAACCTCAAAAAGCGTTGATGCACTGGCTTACTTGCTGAATTTGTCTAAAAGTCCCATAAAATCAGTAAATTGTCCAATTTTTTCCAAATTTTTTGCTATGCAGATATGCACCAAAACATCAGAAATAGTATTTTAGGCAACTTTCCTTCAAGATATGAATTTTGTTGCTCTGAGTTCGACTTCGAAAACACATAATGACACTTTTTATCCAAAGCTGACGTCAATGTTAAAAACCAAAATAATGTTCAACTAGAGAAGCACATAAGCTACATTTTGGTATATAAAGTGTGACTATACGCAAAGTATAAGCAGAGTTATCGTTTGCCGAAAATTCACTCACGTTTGGTGCTCTGGGAGTCACGTGACATGATCATGTGATTTGAAATTTTGCCTCCAGTGTTCTTTTGTGCCATAATACATATATGTATAGGAAAGTTTGACATTTGCCAAACATTTGCCAATTTTTTTGCCAATTTTAGATGTAACCCCCGATTCCCGGAGCGCCCCCTTAAGGTGGCGCTCCTGAAATGTGGGTTTTGGCCATTATTTCGAAAGTGCACAAAAATGAACATGCATCGCAATAACAAAAGTTGTTCAGAAGTGAATTTCCTTTCATTTGATACCCATATTACATGAAAAAATTTTCCGAAATTTTTGAGCGTTTTCCAGTAAGAAAAATAGATTTTCAAGAAAATGACTATATAGCCAGTGTATTTACACGTAAGTGATGATTTTGGAAGATTAAAAACCACTAGTAGCTGTGTTTTACTTGCACATACTTTAAATTTTTTGGTCTGTTACTGAGTGTGATGTAATTTTTTTGTAAAATAAAGCTATATTTTCTGCATGATGCTGAAATAAAGTCCGTGTGAATATAAACGCAAATTTTTGGCTTGCGATGTTAAAAAATTGGCTTAACGAGAAAACTTAAAATTTGGCACATTAATGCACCTCGTTGTCTTCGAGCGGTCGCAAAATTTGATTTTGAGCAAATCGAAAGTATTTAAGGGCCTTTTCACAAATTATATTAACTGGATTAGATTAACTAGATTAACTTCATAACTCAACATAGGATTAACGTACTGTAAATGTATAAATTTTGTAAACAGATGGAGATGACATAGTTTAGTTATTATGCAAAGTTTCCTAAACTTTCATCAAACTAATCCTTAATTACTGAAGTTAATCTAGTTAATCTAATCCAGTTAATATAATTTGTGAAAAGGCCCTAAGAAATTTAGTTAAATTTACGTTTTTCAAAAATCGTGATTTTACTGTTCTTCAATATATCAATCATATTCATCAAAAATAAGATTTTGCAACCGCTCGATCACATTATGGCAAGCAAAATGAGCTATTGGTTGTACAACAGCTATCTAGCAGTGAATAGAAATCGCAAGCCGAAATTCCACTCACGTTTGGGCTACAGTGAATGCTAATTTGTATCAATCAACTTCTTATTTTGTGTTTGGGCATAATTTTATACAAGCTTGCTATTGCACATCTAAAATTGGCCCCAGAATGACGTTTTTTTCAAAAGTCATATTTCAGGAGCGCCACCTTCGGGGGTTACCTCAGAACTTATGAAAAAAGGTACAAAAAGTAAAACTTTACCATACAATTACGTAGTATGTTGTGAAATAACGCCTGCAGCAAAGTTTCAGATCACGTGATCATGGCATGTGACACTCAGAACAGCGAACGTGAGCAAATTTTCGGCAAACGATAACTCTGTTCAAACTTTACAAATAAGCATAAATGATACATCAACGTGTAGCTGTTGCGCTTCTCTAGTTGAAAGTTATTTTGGTTTTTAGCAATCATACTTGGTTTTGAAAAAAACTGCCATTATGTGTTTTTGAAGTCGAGCTCTGAGCAGTAAAATTCATATAAAAAAATTTTGAAAAAATTTTAAAAAATGAAAAATTTGTTGAACTGCGCAGAGCTAGAGGCTATTAGCGTGCAAAGTTCTGAAGAAGAACACCGTACCAGTAATTTGTAATCAAATGCCGAAAAATTGGTTTTGCATTCACACTACCGTTATTTGAGTCTGATGCTTCTAAAAATCGGGGGTTTTTTGCAAATTTTTTGCACAAAACGCACTAAAATTGTTTTGATTTTAAGTTAAGACCAATATTAACTTGGTATAGAATGTTTGAATAACCTCTAAAATCATTGATGCACTGGCTTTACTTGCTGAATTTGTTTGAAAGTTGAATAAAATCTGTAAATTGTCTTATTTTTTCCAATTTTTTTGTTATGGATATATACACGTCAAAACATTCGAAATAGCATTCTGGACAACATTTTTTCAAGAATGACAGGTCATTTTTGCTGTTTTCAAAAAATATAGCCCAAATCCTTGATTCCCGGAGCGCCCCCTTAAAACATCATGACGCATTCAAAAGTTCAAAACTATCCAAAAAGAAAGACTATAGCCATTTTTGGCTTCGAACTTTGACCTACGTTCACTTCCAAAAACACTGGAAATGTAATTTTCAAGGCGTCATAGCTCAGAAAATACAAATTTGTGGATAGAGGCTCTATTACAAAAAATGCTTCCCTTGAGGTGCTCCACTCCAAAAAATTGGTCCATTATTCCCCCCAACTGCACTTGTTCCAATTTTCGAAGATCAGGCCCATTGGCCATTATGTCGAAAAATGATGATTTTCGACTAAATTTGAATTTTTTCTAAAAGCCATAAATCAACATTTTTTCGCTTGGAAAGTGCTAAAAATGAACTCAGCGCGTGCGAAAACCTATAAAAATATGTTTTTACGTGAAAAATGTGAGTTTGAATTCCCTCCCTCCGCCGAATCTGCACAGCTAAACTTGGTCGACAACGGTTTTTTGGAAAATACGGGGAAAATGCTCAGCATTTTGAAACGCCCACCAAAATTGAAATTTTGCTCGAATTCTGCTCACTGCTCTCAATGATCCGTTAGTTTTACTGTAAAGTAGCGAGTATTAATGGTCAGTGTGGTGTGTATTTCGGCCTGTGCGGCGGTGTTACTAATTGGTCTGTCTAGTTGTGATTACTATTCATATTTCTGCCAAAATGGCCTACCGTTATTTCCATTAAACGTACATACTATTCTTTATTCGTTCGTTCGCGTCCATTGCTGGGCAGTTTTGGCCTAGAGGTCCTGCCGTAACCGAGTTGTCTACTGGCTGCTGGCAGTATCGGCTTAAGGAGCCCTGCCATCCCTGTGTTCCGTATGCGCCGTTAGGTACCGACAGCTGCTTACTATTCCCCGCATATTCGGGAGGCCTATTCAGGCTCAGCGTGCGGCAACTAGAGAATGTTTCAGGTGAAGAAGTTTTAGGTGTCTTAGCGCAATGCAACTGAGATTGGCATTAATTTATAATGTGCCCAAATGAGTTGACAATTTAATTTTTGTATTCAGAGGTTTTCATTTTGAGGTAGAAAATTTCAAACTGAAAATTGAGCAGTCGAAGAACTATATACACATAGGGTGGGATTCACAAAGCGCGTTTAACTTAGACCCAGTCTAAGTCTTAGACTGCGTTTAAACGCAGTCTAGCTAAACGAACGTTTAGACCCAGTCTAAGTCTGCATATGAATAGCGTGTAAATTTTTTCTATTTTCGTGTTCTAAATTTGATTATGTTCTATTCCTGATTCACGAGCTCATTCTAAGTTAAACGTTCGTTTAACTTAAACGCCCGCTAGTGTTGAATTTAGACTAGCCTTTTGGCTAGTCTAAGGTTAGTCTAAGTATTTTTTCATAATTTTACTTAAGTATTTTTTTAACATTTTTGACTTTTATAGTTTTAATTAGTTCTTATTCAACTTATAGGCTAATAATATCGTGTATTATCATGTCTATTTTACATTTTAGCTGCTAGTATACATGCTGCTGCTAGTGTACGTTCATATGACAGTTAATGTGGATGATCTAGTTTTATAATGGGAAAATTTTGTTTACCATACTGTTTACTTATTCATTTCTTGCTATTAACAGTTCATAAAGCTCTAAAGTTAGTAAAGTCAACTACCTAATTAACTAATTAACTTGAGGGGGGGCTACCTGAATAAGTGAAAATTTTAGGTTCTCCGATTCGCTTCAAATTTGCACACAATGTAGCTCCAGGGAAGGCGCATTCCAGATGTAACAAACTGGAACCAATGCTTTTGCCAATTTTTTACTAGGGAGTAGGGACTCCCAAAAATTCAATTTTACGTGTAAATCATAGGCACAAAAAAAGTTTTTTGTGCTCACAAAGCGTTCCTTTACTCAAAATTTTTGTTAATACTGACGAAGCTGATTTTTACATGATTCGATAGCCTAATGTCATAGGATCTCAACCTCTATGGTCCATTTTTTTAAATTTTTGCCCATGGCCTGAGCAGTCATGCCAAATGTAAAATCACTCAAATTTGGCGTGCCCAAAAAACAGCCATTTTTTCACATTTCGCCCTCGATTTTAGAATTGAAGATACATATCAAAAAACCGGATACACGATTTTGCGCTTACATGTGGGTTACTACTATGCCAAGTTTCAGCCTGATTGGCTTGATGTGGTTTGGGTTAGAACTGTCCAAGTAATTGCTACTTTTAGGCTTTTTGGCGTACTTTTGCCTATGTAAATACACTGACAAACGCACTGAACCAAAAGTGCACCTTCAAGCTTAATTGTTCTTATCTGAGGTTGGGGTGCCTTGGGGGAGTAACATATGTGAAATTAAGCAAAATTGGAGAACTTTGATTTTTGACCTGGGTAGCCGTAGCCCCCACTTAAATTGATAAAAATGATTAAAAATTACAAAAATTACTGAAGTAATAATTAATAATAGGCATTGAGATTTAAGCATAATCATACCTAAACTATAAACTCATAACTATAAACTGTTCTCATTATCGCTTAATGCTGCTGCTTCATCTTTGTTATTTTAGCTTGCAACAAGACAGCTTAAGTTTTAGGTATTTTTAAGAGTTGTTGTTGTAATTGTTTCAATTAATGTCAATTTTTAATTAATATATTAAATAGTAAATTAATTATCTTATTTACCAATTGTCAAATTTTCTTTTTAACTACGTAATTACATAACTTGAATTTTAAATTAACTTTTATTAAAAAGTAATTTTATTACCTAAATTAATTAATAGCATTGTCGGTACGTATTAAAGCAAAATGTTCTGCAATAGAACTGAAAAAAGAATCAAGGAAAGAATTCTGTTAAACGAGCCCGTTTAACTTAAACGGGCTTTGTGAATCACGTTTAGACTCGGTCTAAACGTTCGTTTAAGTTAGACAAGGTTTCAATTAAAATAGAACATAAAAATCAGATGACACACACTAATCATATCAATCTCTGTGAATCATGTTTAACGTAGACCAACGTTTTTGACTGCGTTTAAACGCAGTCTAACTTAGACTGCGTTTAAACGAGTTTTGTGAATCCCACCCATAACATAGACCACACACACACACACACACGCACAGTCGATGTTGATTGCCAGACAATATACGCTGGCACTGCAATCAGGCATGCACACAATGCAAACACGGCCTGTGTGTGTCTGCGCACTACACACGCTTTCGCTAATGTGCAATTATGCAATGCGTGTGCAGTGATCAGTTGATACAAGACACAAAACTGTAGAAACATTATATAATGAGCTTGGGTATCAAGAGCACGTCATGTGTACTTTGATACCCAAACTCATCCTAAATGAGCTGCTGCGCTGTAGCGCAGCAGCAAAAATATCACAAGCTGTTTGAAAATATTTAAGAATCCGTTAGGTGGTGTAAAAAAAGTAACTTAACGAAGTATTACAACGGAAGACATTGGTTTTTTATTATGCTTATCGGGTGTTTATTTGTATTATGTTATCCTTAATTCTATCTGCGTGCCCCCCTTTTTGGGAAAAAAGCAGTGAGCGGCAGACGTGCTAGGATTACACGCAAAACATATGTCATGGAGTACGTAGATTCGACTTTCTAGGTTACAGAGCTATGAAACGATAACAAATGTCCCACCTCCTGGTGGAACAAAAATCATCAAAATTGGTTTCAAATTTGAAGCAAATGTTCCTGGGAGAACCTAAAATTTTCATTTGTACAGGTTGCTCCCCCCTCCCCTTTAACTCGCCCACAGGTACGAGTCAATAATATTCCTACCATGGCACTTCTGGATTCAGGCATTGATAATATCACCATCATTACCGAAGAATTCTTCAACCAAATGCCATGTCACGACTCACGGCTTCCAATTGCCATATTGAACCAACAAATATAACTGCTACCTCGGTGATAGTCCAGAAAACTGTACTGCTCGGAAGCACCAAGTCACGATTCACGAACGGTGACGACTCCTATGTGGTGGAGAGCCACTGGATTCTGCTAGTGGTTATTGGCAAATTCAAATGAGCACGAAAAGCTAGATAGGAACATTTCATTGCAAGCAGCCCGGTTCATTCTCGTCCTTGTCCCTTTTTCGTTTTGTCCCAAGCTGAGCAACTCCAAAGACTGCTCAGTCTGATGCGGTAATTTTTGCATCAATCAACGGGAAGTCACGTAGTTTTAATTATCACTAAGCAGGGGTAGGTTTAATAAAATCATTAACAGTTTAACCGATATTTCGGTTAATGCACTAACAGGAATGTGACTCCGTCCTTCACATGAAATCACCAAAACTTGTCTTCGTCCCAATCCGCGTGTCCTAACCGAAGTTTAGACGGTAATAAAAGAAGACCAAACTTCACTTGATTTAAAATTTATTAGGAATCACAGAGCCATCAAAAGAATTCATACAAACACACAAAGAACGATTGAGAACCAATCACACAATAAAATTCCGTGAGTAGGCAATTTTAAAACTTGACTTCAAGAGAGCACGATATAACCTTAATAAGCTATCACACAGCCTCCACTGTCGCACAGGGCACAGAATACAGATAATCAATTACAAAATTGGGCTAACAGATAATCACATTAATTAATTAACTTAACAAACACGAAATGGCAAGTTTATCATCAAAAACATCTATGCAAGCATTAGCATGCTAATCTAGAAATAGCGAAAGACTTTAATAATCAAATATCAAACTTGACTGACAATCAAATAAAATTTAATATTCAGTTAACTGAACTAAACTGAACTGTCTATACTCATTTATATTCGCAATTTTCAGGGAATGTGCAGCCGGACCTCTGGATAATGACTCGGGCAGCCCAGTTGCCACATCGAATGCATTCTGTGATGGATTTCCCCTGAACTAGCTGGGCCAAGAAGCCTAAACAAACAAGGACATCCAATCAAATCTATATAAAGGAAGAGTACCAGTTTAATAATAATATAGACAGCAGTGAGATAAAACGATAAATGAGGTCGAATGTTAAAAGAGGTTCTCTTTCAAGCCCGGTTCATACTCGTCCTTGTCCTTGTCCCTATCGTTTTGTCCTTAAGCGATTCCAAGAAAACTGCCTGGCCAAATAAGCCAACTTTTCGCATGAATAAAGTTGGGGTCAGTTGCAGATCGTATGCAAAAAATTAGCCAGAACGCTTGTGTCAATTATTCACAGTAGCTGACCGAAATTTGTCCTTGTCCCTGTCCCTGTGTCCTTAAGGACAAGTATGAACCGGGCTTCACGGCAACATGGTGATGGCCAGCGCTCCGAGTCTCACACACAAGAAGATTCGTCTCGCTATTAACCCAAATGTCAAGAGGACTAGTCTACACATGAGCAGAAGAATAAAATTTAGAGGCGGTGCCGTGAGAAGTTTGTGTCAAAATTGAGCCAGTTTTAGGCGACGCATATGAGAGGGTGAAAAGAGAAAGGGATATTAAATGACCATATTACAACTCGTTTTACAATGGTAACAGGCTTAGTGCAAAATCACGTGACTCCTAATAAGTTCATTAATAAAATTTCATTCCAATCAACTCATTTTTTACTTACAGTGTTTGTTTTTTTCGTCAAAAATTTTGCGTCGTCTGACGCACATGCCCAAATTTTTTTGCGTCATTTTGAAAAAAAGTGCGCAGAGCGGTTATAATGCTATCTAAGCGCGTGTTTTAGGTGAAAATCACTTTATTACGGCACTGGCCGTCCTCTATTACGATTTTGGAATTGGCAGCCCCCAGGAAAAAATTAGGAAAATTTTTAGATTTTTAGGCCAAATTTGATCAATTTGAAACGTATCGGAAACTTTTTTCGACCAGGCAATAAAAGCAAAAGGGAGAAAGAACCCTTGTGTAAAAATCCACTGGGAAAAAATTTCTGGGGGGACCAGAAATTTTTTCCCAGTGAATAGAAATTGAAGACCACGTTGCCAGAAGTCGCAGGGGTCTGGGGGCGGCAGCCCCCAGGAAAAAATTAGGAAAATTTTTAGATTTTTAGGCCAAATTTGATCAATTTGAAACGTATCGGAAAATTTTTTCGACCAGGCAATAAAAGCAAAAGGGAGAAAGAACCCTTGTGTAAAAATTCACTGGGAAAAATTTCTGGGGGGGAGAGGGGGGGGGGGCAATTCCATCCATCTACCCTTTCTTGGGTACGCCATTGCCTTGCCCATTTAAGAGTGTGAGAAAGCTGAGCTTAACTTATAAATTCTGGTTACTGAGAGTCGGGGACTTCATATAACTTGTACCTGGCCGTGGTGTCTCAACATCTAGATATGTATGTTTTATTCGATAGTGCTTCACAGTGCGGTAGAATTATCCTATTCCAAACTTTGATACTAGCGCGGTAATCATCTAAATAGCTAGTGGCATTAATTGATGCTTTTAATAAACTTGCTGGGTGTGGCATGCTTCGACACGATTTTTTCTAATCAATCTTAATTATAACTAATCATAATGGGTTTAAACTGTCATTGAAACCAGTCGTAGCCGTATATAGATCAAGCTTGAAACGTTAGACACATCAGAAATTTTACAAATTTGATGGTTTTGATGCAATTTTGGGAAATTTTTCAAAATTTTCGTGACGAAAATGCTATTTTCGGTACTTTTTGGCCAAATCAGCTATGACATCTTTTGGCCTCAGCCGAAAAAAAGTGCGTCACGGGACGCACATGACCGAAAAAAAGTGCGGCGTTTCGCACTTTTTGACGCAAAAAAAACACTGTATTACTTAAAATATTGTACTTATCTGTTTTTAATTTTTCTGATCCTTAACCAAGGGCGCAGCCAGGGGGGGATGAGGGGAATTCCCCCCCGCAATTTTTTCCTGAAATTTTACACAAGGGTTTTTATGTTTACACCCTTTGGTTTTTATGGTCCGGCCGGAAAAAAATTTCGGATACGTCTCCAATTGACCAAATTTGGCCTAAAAATCAAAAATTTTCCAGATTTTTTTCCGAGGGCTGCCGCCCCCGCAACCTTGTGGCTCGCTGTTTCTTGCTTTTGTGCTCCATTAAAGCATGTGCATGTGTATATGGGTGCATTGTGCACTATTTATTTGCTTAATACACTGTTTAATGTATCCTATTAGCTATTTTATTGTGGAAAAAATTTAATAAAAGCATTTTTAGTAAATTTGCGGCTCATTAGTCAGTGTCAAAAATCTTCATAAAGTTTTAAAATTTGCTAGCTTCTAGACCCTTGTCGGTCCAGCAGTTTTGTAAATTTCGTTGTTTTGAGCTCCAATTTACTTTCGATGCCGCTCTGGTCAGAAATTTAGCGTTGTTTTTGAACAAAATATGCTAATATGTGTCGTTTTTTGCGTTAATATTGCAATTAAGTGCATTTTAAGTTTTTAACACATTTTAAAAAATCGAAAAATCATCCCCTCCCGAAATTTTTTCCTGGCTACGCCACTGTCCCTAACTAGCGAGCTAGAAAAGAGATCAGTGAAAAATGATTGCAGCCTTGCCGGGTCAGAATGAGTGCGCCATTAACAGTACCTCCCACAAATGAGTCGCCCGCGCCATTGGTATCCACTAGTTCCTTCTTGTCCAGTGGCTCTACGCTGTACTCTTCCACCTTGCCGTCTGAAAAAAACCAAGGTTTTGTTTCATGCTAGCATTTAAGTTCGTTTTTGTATTTGAAAACAGTAATCAACTTACTGCTGCAGCTAGTTTCGAAATATCATAATATGGTCGACATTATTTTTTCAAGATGGAGACTACTCCGATAGAGATCAATAAAAATCAGGGTTGTATCTGTGACGATTATCTGTTAGGTTATCGAGACTGAAGCTGATGCTTGTCACCATTCTTGAATTTAGATCCCAAAATATTGTTTATAGTTTGAGTTCTATATTTTCTGCTTATCATTTGTGGCATTATGATAGAGTACACTAAATGGGGTCTAATTCACTCTGCCTATGGAAAAATCTAAATTCTTTCTCCACAACAGCCGACCAAAACTTTTCCTTGCCCGTGTCTCTGTCTTGGACTGTTGATGACTGTTCAGACGTAGCACAAAATTACAAAAATCACAAATCAAATTATAAAATCACGACAAACAGCTAGACTTATGACTCTTTCTTTTTTCGACTGAACGGACAAACGACAGTAATCAATCAACTTTATAAGGCACACAACCATTACCGGAAGCGACAAGCACGGCATCTGCACCCTGTGTAATGACAGCAATGCGAGAGCGTTGGCTGTTTTCCTTCGGCAGAGCACTCAGGCTTAAGGCAATAGTTTTCATGTCACTTGTCTGCAAAAAAGTTCAACAAACTATTTTCCATCAGAGACACAAAACAATACCGATTTAAAAAATGGAAGCCGCGACAGTGACCAGTCAGACTGGATCATTAATTTTGTAGTAAAAGTAGAATTCAATGTCAAAAAACAAATTAAAACAGGAAAAACAATCATAAAGTAAACCTCGACAACGTAAAAACTTACATTAAGCTCGTTGGCTTGTGCATAGGAGGCCGCTTCCTGAAAAAATAATTGAAAATAATTGAACGGATTATTGCTAAGTTGCTGTTCCGCTATGAAAAACAACATGCCCTCTGAAATAAGGCCCCAATCGAACTCCAGAAAACAAAAATTCTGAAAAGCACTCAAAACCCATCTGGGAGTATAACCAATGTGCTTAAAATGACAATAAGTTCTGTCTCCACTCAATCTAAAAAGTTCGTCTCCACTTAACACGTACTCTTCCAGTTTTTTTCCAAAAACCACGTTCAAACTCAAACCGCGTTCGTAACATTTCGCCCCTACCGTTTCATTGCCAAAGAGAATGTCCACATAAGGCAGGCACTTGCTGAGAGGGTCCTTGAAGACGGACGGAATGAAGGGGGCGGACAGGTTCATCATGAATACTTTATTCTTTTCCGCTGCATGCTGGGCCACCCGAAGAATGGCCTCGGGACAGACTGTCAGGAAAAACCCCTGGAAATGTCACAAAAAACTTGTACATTGCAAACTTCTTGGTGGTAGTTCCATAATCTCAGTTACCCGTTGTTTAAACAGATCTATACGGGTAAAGACACTATAATTTTATTAAACAACACTGACAAACGCCCAGAGCCTTTTCTGGTGTAAATTTGGTGTAAATTGTTCCTGCCAACCCAGCAGTCCATCCCCACGGGGTCGGTAAATGGGAACTACTGCTCTATGTGGGAAGGTAACAGGGGTCCGTGTAGGCCATTGGCTTGACGGTCTGGCCCCCCTTCACAAATGTAATCACCATTTAGGTGATACCTCTGTCTCAGGACTGTACAATCGGAGATGAGGACCGGCACTCGACAGTCGTGGCGGCTTAGCCGCTTCGGACTGTGGCGATAAGTCCATGGGTACTTTACCTTTACCTTTACCAATGAGTAGCTAGTCTTAACTTGTAATAACTTATCAATGATTCAAAATGATAGAATAATACATATATGCCAAAATATTTGGGTCTTGTTTCGAAAAATTGTAGACGTTTTACTCATTCTTTACTGATTGCTATAAAGAAAGCGTTGACAAAAATCTTATGTAAAACAACTGTAACCCTGTAACCTTAATCCTTAATCACCTTAATCAACATTTATCTCAAGTGAATAGAGCGTTTTATTTCTTTGCCATTTTACACAGTAACACAGTATTAACCGGAGGTCAGTAAAAATATAGTCTAAATGGCCGTACAGAAATGTAATAGAAGTGTGCTTTTTCGATGAGGGCTTGATTGCTAGGCACGTCCAGGTGGTCCACGGTGAACTGGTTGGCAGCGGCCAAGTGAGCGCACAACGATCTACAATCACATTAATTTAATCAAGAGTACATAATAGGAAGAGTATGACACTCTCCCTATTATGCCTAGCAGCGCGCGTCCAATTCGGAGCGCGAAATAGGCCGTTTATGTACGGTTTTGAGGGGGGGTACCCCCACTCAACTGAAGACCCCGTACTCAACTGAGGGGGGGGGGGTACCCCCCCCTCAAAACGAAACCCCGTACTCAACTGAGGGGGGTACCCCCCTTCAGTTCAGTACCCGGTCTTCAGTTGAGGGGGGGTACCCCCCCCTCATTTCAACACACTAAGCAAGACCTTGCGCTACCCCCCCCCCTCTGTTCAGTACTCGGTCTTCAGTTGAGGGGGGGTACCCCCCCTCATTTCAGCACATCAACGAAAGTCCTTGTTAGTGTCTTGAAATGAGGGGGGTACCCCCTCAACAGAAGACGGGGTACTGAACTGAGGGGGGAGGGGGACCCCCCTCAGTTGAGTACGGGGTATCGTTTTGAGGGGGAGGTACCCCTCCCTCAGTTGAGTACGGGGTCTTCAGTTGAGGGGGGGTACCCCCCCCCCGCCTGAAAACCGTACATAAACGGGCTATTTCGCGCTCCGCATTGGACGCACGCCCGAAGGCATAATAGGAAGAGTGTCATACTCTTCCTATTATGTACTCTTGATTTAATTAAATTATTTAATTTGATTAATTATAGACTGTACTGAAACGTAGCTTATACTTTTTACACAACTAAAAAAATTCGTAAAAATTCGAAAGATTAATACATATAGCCTTTGCATAACACACAATAAGCCCTAGGGCCTAGATGGCATACAGACAGGTCAATATCTATCTAGCCGCTAAGATTATTTTTCAGAAGTTCAGACCATATTATAATCAGACCAAATTTCACAACATTCACAACAGAATATGTTACATTTCCTTCGTAACAACACATACACATCAAACTACTAAATGGGGAAGCCAAACCGTTGCTCGTTATAAAGGCAGACAGCACAAGTGCCGGTCTTTTCGCTGGGGTGCAGCTGATAGGACGCATTGACGCCCACCTTGGCCACTTCCTGAGACAGAATTTGGCCAAAGTGATCCTTGCCAATACAGCCCATGAATGTGCACAAATTGGGTCGACCCAGCATCCACTAAATGCATGAAACAAAATTAAGTTTCAGAACCTATCAAATGGGTATATAGTTTCCAGTCAAATAGAAAAACTCTAGGCATGAAAGAGTTAAGTAGAAAGAAGCCTAAACTAAGAAATTTTCAAACATATAAATTAATATGAATTACGATTATATTCTATACCTGAGCTACCCTCATGGAATTCTGTGTAGCCCCACCAGCTACATATTCCACATCAAAACGCTCTGTCATTTCTGTAAACCTGTAAAGAAAAACAAAGTTGCACAAAAAATTTAAGCTCAGATATGGAAATAAGATTCAGACTAGATATGCGACATTTCGGAAATCTAAAGCCAGACTCGCATTCCTGAATGCATAGTGATCAGTTGTACAAACTTTCGTTTTTCTGGAACATTTTTGTTGTACGTTCATGAAATCAAACTAATCTATAGGTTAAAACTTCGATATTGCTAGGATTGTTCCTTAAAAAGGAAGAAACTAGTGGAAAAATCAAAAAATAAAGTCACAAACTATCAACTGTATTAAAAATCAAAACTTTACATGGGAATGCGATCATCGTCACAAAGAATGGCGTCATTTTCTTTCAACTTCCACCTTAAATTTAAAAAATTAAATTAAAAATAGGCTTAAACTCGATAACACTTTCAAAAAGTTATATCTGAGCAGTTGCGATTTGTATATATATATATATATATATATATATAGCTGCGCCTGCGACTAATCTTGATCTATATGCAAAAAAAGATTGCAACATACTTCTGTTGTCGATAACAGCCTGCTTCTTTTCCAATGAAATAAATATAACAAGAAATAACATTCGAATTATATTGCGACACTAGGTTCAAGTTGAGGTTATGGCCAATAGGAGACTGTTGTACTTAGAGCATAGCATACAGACTAGTTGATCAAGGTCAGTATCAGTAACCTCCCGCTCCCCACAATACATATACAATATCACCGATGCTACTTAACTAAGCTTCAAGCTACGTGCTACAAACATATCGTTAGAGCAGAGGTGGAGGAGAGAGAGAAAGAATAACCGATCTCTTTGCTTCTTGAATTAAGTCCGTCAAAAGGGAGAGGATGCCAGTGTGCTGGTGTATATAAGCAAATGATAATGGGAGTCACACAGGTCAGAGTTTTGCGTCATTGACTTATTTACCTAGCTTACTGAATGTCTTTTAGCATTGAGTGTACACACTTTTTTCATGAAAAGTTACAATATTTCGTAAAACTGATATTTCTTGCAATTATTTGTCGGCATTTGATTTGCTCATTTCAAGCATTTACAACCATGCCATCATACGTGGGCAGCTACCGAATTTTGGGGGGGAGGGTGAGCCACCGGGGGGGGGGGGGGTGCGGGGCAACTTTTCCGGCCATTTTTGCTTCGTGAGCCACCAATTTCGCTTCGTGAGCCACCGATTTTCGCTTCGTGAGCTGCCGTCAAAGCATTCTGGGGGGGGGGGGTGAAGCACCTGTCTGAGGGGGGGTGAAGATGCCTTCTGGGGGGGAGGTGAAAACCCCCCCCCCCCCACGCCCATGTATGCATACCATCATTCATCAAGGTCAAATTTTGAGTGCAAAACTGCCAAAGCCTAGTTAAGCGTTGCCCACTAGGTAAATAAGGAAGGGGGGCGCATATATATGTCCCAGACTCCCAGAATCTCAAACGTGGAATTTGAAGAATCTCCACTCACGTTTGGGCTACAGTGAATGCTAATTTGTATCAATCAACTTCTTATTTTGTGTTTGGGCATAATTTTATACAAGCTTGCTATTGCACATCTAAAATTGGCCCCAGAATGACGTTTTTTTCAAAAGTCATATTTCAAGAGCGCCACCTTCGGGGGTTACCTCAGAACTTATGAAAAAAGGTACAAAAAGTAAAACTTTACCATACAATTACGTAGTATGTTGTGAAATAACGCCTGCGGCAAAGTTTCAGATCACGTGATCATGGCATGTGACACTCAGAACAGCGAACGTGAGCAAATTTTCGGCAAACGATAACTCTGTTCAAACTTTACAAATAAGCATAAATGATACATCAACGTGTAGCTGTTGCGCTTCTCTAGTTGAAAGTTATTTTGGTTTTTAGCAATCATACTTGGTTTTGAAAAAAATTGCCATTATGTGTTTTTGAAGTCGAGCTCTGAGCAGTAAAATTCATATAAAAAAATTTTGAAAAAATTTTAAAAAATGAAAAATTTGTTGAACTGCGCAGAGCTAGAGGCTATTAGCGTGCAAAGTTCTGGAGAAGAACACCGTACCAGTAATTTGTAATCAAATGCCGAAAAATTGGTTTTGCAGTCACACTACCGTTATTTGAGTCTGATGCTTCTAAAAATCGGGGGTTTTTTGCAAATTTTTTGCACAAAACGCACTAAAATTGTTTTGATTTTAAGTTAAGACCAATATTAACTTGGTATAGAATGTTTGAATAACTTCTAAAATCATTGATGCACTGGCTTTACTTGCTGAATTTGTTTGAAAGTTGAATAAAATCTGTAAATTGTCTTATTTTTTCCAATTTTTTTGTTATGGATATATACACGTCAAAACATTCGAAATAGCATTCTGGACAACATTTTTTCAAGAATGACAGGTCATTTTTGCTGTTTTCAAAAAATATAGCCCAAATCCTTGATTCCCGGAGCGCCCCCTTAAAACATCATGACGCATTCAAAAGTTCAAAACTATCCAAAAAGAAAGACTATAGCCATTTTTGGCTTCGAACTTTGACCTACGTTCACTTCCAAAAACACTGGAAATGTAATTTTCAAGGCGTCATAGCTCAGAAAATACAAATTTGTGGATAGAGGCTCTATTACAAAAAATGCTTCCCTTGAGGTGCTCCACTCCAAAAAATTGTTCCATTATTCCCCCCAACTGCACTTGTTCCAATTTTCGAAGATCAGGCCCATTGGCCATTATGTCGAAAAATGATGATTTTCGACTAAATTTGAATTTTTTCTAAAAGCCATAAATCAACATTTTTTCGCTTGGAAAGTGCTAAAAATGAACTCAGCGCGTGCGAAAACCTATAAAAATATGTTTTTACGTGAAAAATGTGAGTTTGAATTCCCTCCCTCCGCCGAATCTGCACAGCTAAACTTGGTCGACAACGGTTTTTTGGAAAATACGGGGAAAATGCTCAGCATTTTGAAACGCCCACCAAAATTGAAATTTTGCTCGAATTCTGCTCACTGCTCTCAATGATCCCCCTTCGGTTTTCATGGTCAGGATTGAAAAAATTTCCGAACGGTTTCCAATTGACCAATTTTTCTCTAAAACTAAAAAGTTTCTCCAACTTTTTTCTGGGGGCTGCCGCTCCCAGACCTCTGCAACTCCATGGTTTAGTATACCTATTCCTTGTCTTTATCTTTCACAAAAGCATATGCATGTGTAAGACTTCACTTGGGAGTACCTCCCTTACTTCCTATTTACACTTTCACTTACCTTTTAATACTTCACATTTATAAATACACTCTCATAGTATTTTAATACTATATACGTACTCGTCATTTCATCTGTGCATGTACGCTTGGTTAGTTTGGTTTATTCTACTTTGTCCCAATTCTACTTTGTCCCAATGATTATGATTGGCTGTTGCGGTTTGATTGACAGGCCAATCAAAATAGAGTAGGTGGAGCGTGACTAAACTGACAAATTGAGGGCAAAACAATAATTATCTATTACATTTTGGAAAAAGTAGCCAACATGGAGTCTGAAAATGCTGATAATAACAAAAACCTACCGCAGACACTTGTTAATAGTAATACCACACAAAGGATATCAATATATAGGGTCTCATTCATAGTTTTGTTTCATTCGAGAACTGGTTGTAAATTGACTAGGTATGTTCACTATCTATAATTGTTAACTGCTGTAACTTAACTTTTTTTAATTTTTACTTAAACTTATTATTACTCTTATATTTCAGGTGACACTCTGAATAACCGACTTTGGGCGATAAAATTTTTCACTCAAGTTTTCGTTAGTAATATAACTCAAAAATAAAAGTTGTTTATGATTAAACAAGCTTTCATTAGTTAGATACATTATGCTTTCTGAAACTTTTCTGAACGGATTTTACATAAGGCTGAAAAATTGGCTCTATTTTTTGCAAAATACGTATGTTTAGGCAAATTTCAGGTTCTGGTTGAGGCACTGTTGAACTAGTCGTTTCAAAAGCTAGACAAGTTTTGCAAAATTTCAATTTTAATGTCGTCATAAAATCGGCTTAAGGTGGTAGTGTCGCCAAAGCAGTTTTGCTCATAGGCTGCAAAATGAGAACTTTTTGCTTTGAAATTGTACGTTCACTGAGAAACTAGTGATATGCCATATGGTGTCAAATAAATACTGCCAGACACTAGACTACCAATATCTACCAATATTTTGAACCAATTACCATTTGTGAGCCAGACATCGCACAATAGAGACATAA
Source organism: Trissonchulus sp. WLG1_4 (assembly GCA_030248245.1). Taxonomy (NCBI): domain Eukaryota; kingdom Metazoa; phylum Nematoda; class Enoplea; order Enoplida; family Ironidae; genus Trissonchulus; species Trissonchulus sp. WLG1_4. The sequence goes on along the minus strand of JASANF010014616.1, from coordinate 1,351 downwards.
AAGTTCAAAAAATCAAGCCAGATATCAGATTGGCCAGCTTGTGAAGTACACGTTATGTTTTGACGCACAATTTTTTGCCACAAATAAGAAAAATGAAAAATGAAGGTTCGTTTTTCTTTTGATTTCAAAATAAGTGTCTAAATTTTTCAGAATTTATCATTATTGCTGTGAGTACTTTACAGGTTACGCACAGTTTCACAGTTCCAACAGCCATTACTCCACAATTACTCAAGCAATTTGCACTAAATTTTGTGTGCATAAACTAGAGTATATGTGCTTTTACTTTGTGTAAAGAATCTAAACAAAAAGTTTTTTAATTGTGACGAAATTATCGAATGTGAATAGGTTTTCAAAACGTCATTTTTTTGTATGTTGCATCAATTTTTCTGAAACTTGGCAAAAATATTTGCCTTGAAACATAGTTTTAGAATATATAAAGAACAATGACCTATATTTCACTGAAAAAGTTTTATAGTCGCGCAAAATCGACTGCTTTCGCGACACTACCCCCTTATGGGGGTAATTGCTTTTTTAGGTGTTTTTTTTAAAAAGCCATAGCTCAGCGTTTACGAATTCAAATCACAAGCGGTCTTTGGCATAAGGTAGAACAATATCTTTTCTAAATGTATGCCATGCCTTGAAATTTAACCTTTGATTTTTTTCCAGTATAAGCGACTAAAGAAAGGTCCTTTCCAAAATATGAAAATTTTTTACAAAAAGTTTGCGCTACAGCTCTGAATCATACAATTACCTGTTGGGGCTGAAAGTTGGTAAGGTTTTTGACATGTTTAAAATCCCCAGGCATGTCCCCCACTTTTTTAATAACTAGTCAATTTGCTGAGAAAATAGCTGAAAAGCAAACGCACCGAAAATTTAAGATAATTTCTTGTAATTAAAACCCTCTAAAAATGTCCACATGTGAAATTTCAAAAAAGTGAGAGACATGCCTGGGGATTTTGACCTTTACAATACTGTCCCAAAAATTTATGCTCAGGCGTCACTTATAACTTGAGTACTGGTGGCGCAAAGTTTACATGGAAATCACAAAAACCTCGAAAACGCAACTACCACCTTAAGTGCTTCCAGTGCTCTCAAACGTTGCGGAAACAATTTCCTAGTGTGTATCTCGGTTGCGCTCAAGGAAAAAACGTCCTTACGTTTGCTTGATTTCATTAAAACTGTATTAAAACAATTTTGCACTATTGTGAAGCCTACAGTAGGTAAGATAGCAATACATAGATATGCTCCGCCTACTTAGTGTACCTCGGAGTTTATTGGCTGAACAAAAATAGGCGTCAGCCAATCAGATTTGTTGGGACAAACTAGAATTGGGACAAAGTAGAATACGCCG
>JASANF010014613.1:0-30179 GCA_030248245.1 Trissonchulus sp. WLG1_4 | reverse complement strand
TGCTCAATATAAATACCCGGCCTATTATGCTATTAGTGTAGGTATTTATCTAGTTTTTATTTTTCGGCTTCAGAAAAATAATTGACAAAAATCTTTGTTCGATAAGCATCTGCTCCGTGAGTGAGACGCTACTGTAGCTATATGCCGTTATAAATTATTAACAACAACATTTGGCAGAACGCTCCATTAGAGTAAAAAATATACATAAACGAAAAAAAAAAATAGACGAAAAAATAATTGGGCGACAACAAAAAAAAAATATACTTATCAAAAAAAAAAATAAATTACACGACAAAAAATATCAATTTTGTTTACACACGAAAAAATTTATAGCTATCGGGCGGGACAATTGGGAGCGACAATAAGTAACAGAGCGAGATATGTTAAATCCATTGCACCAATTTCAATTTAGAATAAAATTGAACGAAATATCTTGCTTCTAACCAAATTTACGTTTCTAAATTTCTTTTTTGAAAACGGAATCCGAAATTGCAGTTCAAAAAAAAAGCTGTGTTTAAGAAATCGATGCTTTTTAATAATTTAAAAAGTATCACAAAATTATTTCATTTGTTTTAAAATTACTGACGATCAATACGAATTTTTAAATTTTTAAGGATCAATCAATCTTTTAGGCCGGATGAAATTTATTTAATTTTTATTTATTATCCAGCCACTAAGATGGACTTGATGTTTAACTTGCGCTATAGGTATATCATTTTGTAAGACCTCGCTCTTGACCTCTTTTTTAAATAGGGCTTTAAATAGTTACACAGTATTATAATCAAGACAACGTTATACTAGATTCTCATAAACAAATTTCTAGTGCTGTGGGGGAGTGATCGGAGTCTATGGGTGGATTTCACAAAAATGGTTTTGATAAACCATGGTTCTATTTTTGTTTTTATATGATTTGCATATACCTAATTTCATTACGAAATATCTCCTGATTTGAATTTTTGAGCATTTTCCTAATGTATTAAGTTTAGCTCAGTTGAAATCTTGAAAACTTTTTCGCAGCAGGTCTCTGTTTTGCTGAAAATTTCAGCCGAGCCTAAAACTATGGTTTAAGAAAATCTAGAAATTCGTAACGAATCAGAAGATATTTCGTAATGAAAATTATGTGCAAATCATATAAAATCGTACGTAAAACCATGGTTTAGTAAAACCACCTTTGTGAAATTTGTGTGACCCAAAATCAGCACAAAAAATTTCCTTTACGTTATGTTCGGCAAAAGCATCTCCTTGGCCAAATAAAGTTGGTGCAGCGTCGCACCAAATCCCCTTTAGCATACGCAGGTCAGGGCCTCAAATGGCCTTATCCGCTTTTCTTTTTTTTTCAACAACTGAATATGTACGGGGGGAACAGCCAGGGGAGGAGACCCTAAAAATGTGCAATCCAAGACGGTCCCTAAAGTCTAGGCCATTTTTCGCCATTAGCCAAAAACTTTTCACAATTTTTCGATTTTCAAATCATTTTTTGAGTACTTTTTTAGCCACAGGCGAAAATTTTCGGCAATTTTTTACGTACATACTGTTTGATCCATTTTTGGCCATCAGAGGAAGGGTGGGCGGGTCGAGGGGGGGTGCCGCATGACTGGGGGGGGGCCGACTGCCGCACCCCCCTCCCGCCCCCACCCTATGTGCATCTATGCAACTAAACTGCACAGGCGCAGAAATGAAACTAGAGTTCATAAAAGCTGAAATCACTACAACGAAAGTGAAGTTAAGGGGGGGCTAGTTAGTTTCAGACTTGATAGCAGGGTGTCGAATCATGTAAAAATCAAATTCCGTCAGTATTAACATCCTTAACGAACGTCTGGCGAGCTAGGTTTAATTAATTGCATGAATCGGCCTTGAATTGACTTACGGGCGAGACAATCTCGAGCTATAATGTTGAGTTGGCGAAGGGCTGGGGCTGGGCGCACAGGCTGCACCAGTGGCAATCTGCAGTTCCGCCAGAGACCCAAAATTCACAGCCTGAGCTGAAAACAGACTCATTTGCATCATATATAATTTTTAGTTAACTTTTCATTATTCATAATGTTATTTAATATTTATGTTTATTATTTTATTTATTAAATTATTCATTGTAATCAACTATTTATTTACTGTTATTCTACATATTTTATTCTTCTCAATGAACATGACTGGAAATAAACTGGGTGATCGGTAGATCTTTTGTATATACTTGCTGTATGACAGTTGTAACGGTTGCAGAGTTTCAGGTTTGCTTTATTTGTCCTTAGATTAGGTTTCAGGCTTTGGGCGTATATAGGGCTCAGCTCTTCATTTTCTTGGTGATTTACTAAACCCATGATTTTATAGGACTGAACGCAAATTAATTTATATTATTTTAAATAATTAGTTGGGAACCGGCATTTTTTCGTTTTGAAGTAGAGGAGTGCCTATACTTGCCCTCCATCATTTCTAGAAAAAAATGTCCGTGGCATATTCAGATTAGTCGACATGATAGTCAACCCTCTGACATCAGGATGAATTCAAATGACCCTTTATTCAAATTAAAATTCATGTAAACTCAAATCAGATTTAACATCAATTTAACCAAGAAAAATCACGTACACACACCAACCGGATTAGCAGATAGCTCTCTCAATTCCGGAATTACACCATCAGGGGATCGGGGTAGGGGGGGGGTTCAGCGCCGCCGAATGGATGCTCCCCCCTTTTCCCTCCAGGACAGCTAGTTTGAGACTCATTTGCATGGCTATGTTTTTCTGGAGTTGCACGTGGCAATAGAGTTGTTCCTTTAACTGGCATTTTCAGACTGAGCTCACGACTGTTTCAGCTGGAAACGTGAGCGCACGGGAAGGATTCGTCATAAAACAGAAAAACAGAGATATATAATATATATATATATATATATATATATATATATATATATATATATATATATATATATATATATATATATATATATATATATATATATATATATATATATATATATATATATATATATATATATATATGTATATATATGAAAAGATATAAAAAAAGGGGGGGGGGGGAAAAAAAAAAAGAAGATGAGAGTTAATATATATATATATATATATATATATATATATAAAAAAAAAAAAAAAAAATAAAAAAGCGTTTTCGGCCGAAAACCGAATACCGAATAGTTGTCATCTGTCAAGCAAAGTTTTCTCAGATTTTAAAGATCCAGAAAAATAAAATACTACATATATAATATATAATAAATAAAATACTAAATAAATATATATATATAATAAATAAAATACTACTATATATTATATCTGTGTCTGTTTTTCTGTTTTATGACGAATCCTTCCCGTGCGCTCACGTTTCCAGCTGAAACAGTCGTGAGCTCAGTACTGAAAATGCCAGTTAAAGGAACAACTCTATTGCCACGTGCAACTCCAGAAAAACATAGCCATGCAAATGAGTCTCAAACTAGCTGTCCTGGAGGGAAAGGGGGGAGCATCCATTCGGCGGCGCTGGACCCCCCCTACCCCGATCCCCTGATGGCATCTAATCCCGGAATTGAGAGAGCTATCTGCTAATCCGGTTGGTTGTGTACGTGATTTTTCTTGGTTAAATTGATGTTAAATCTGATTTGAGTTTACATGAATTTTAATTTGAATAAAGGGTCATTTAACTTCATCCTGATGTCAGAGGGTTGACTATCATGTCGACTAATCTGAATATGCCACGGACATTTTTTTCTAGAAATGATGGAGGGCAAGCAGTATAGGCACTCCTCTACTTCAAAACGAAAAAAATGCCGGTTACCAACTAATTATTTAAAATAATATAAATTAATTTGCGTTAAGTCCTATAAAATCATGGGGTATCTTAAAGGTGATCACCGAAGAAAATGAAGATGCCTGAGCCCTATATACGCCCTAAGCCTGAAACCTAATCTAAGGACAAATAAAGCAAACCTGAAACTCTGCAACCGTTACAACTGTCATACAGCAAGTATATACAAAAGATCTACCGATCACCCAGTTTAAGAATTCCAAGTCATGTTCATTGAGAGAATAAAATATGTAAAATAACAGTAAATAAATAGTTGATTACAATGAAATAATTTAATAAATAAAATAATAAACATAAATATTAAATAACATTATGAATAATGAAAAGCTAACTAAAAATTATATATGATGCAAATGAGTCTGTTTTCAGCTCAGGCTGTGAATTTTGGGTCTCTGGCGGAACGGCAGATTGCCACTGGTGCAGCCTGGATGACGCCCAGCCCCAGCCCATCGCCCAGACTCAACATTATCCCGATGTCCGACACTATTTCGCCCGTAAGTCAATTCAAGGCCGATTCATGAAATTAATTAAACCTAGCTCGTCCAGACGTCCGTTAAGGGGTGTTAATACTGACGGAAGTTGATTTTTACATGATTCGATAGCCTGCTATCAAGTCTGAACCTAACTAGCCCCCCCTTAACTTCACTTTCGTTGTAGTGATTTCAGCTTTTTATGAACTCTAGTTTCATTTCTGCGCCTGTGCAGTTTAGTTGCATAGATGCACATAGGGGGGGGGGTAGGAGGGGTAGGGGGGTCGGCAGTCGGCCCCCCCCCCCCCCCAGACATGCGGCACCCCCCCTCGACCCGCCCACCCCTCCTCTGATGGCCAAAAAAGTGGACCAAAAGTATGTACGTAAAAAATTGCCGAAATTTTTCGCCTGTGGCTAAAAAAGTACTCAAAAAATGAGTTGAAAATCGAAAAATTGTGAAAAGTTTTTGGCTATCGCCGAAAAATGGCCAAAACTAGGGACCGTCCCTCCTTCCGCCAGGGGTCGGGTACCCTCCCCTCGCTGTTTCCCCCCGTACATCTCTGTTCAGTTGTTGACTTTTTCAGACACACGGATGAGGCCATTTGAGGCCCTGATTTGCGTATGCTAAAGGGGATTTGGTGCGACGCTGCAGCGACTGAAAGTGGCCAAGGATATTTTTGCGAACATAACATCAAAGACAATTTTTGTGCTGATTTTGGGTCACACAAATTTCACAAAGGTGGTTTTACTAAACCATGGTTTTACGTACGATTTTATATGATTTGCACATAATTTCATTACGAAATATCTTCTGATTCGTTACGAATTTCTTAGATTTTCTTAAACCATGGTTTTAGCTCAGCTGAAATTTCAGCAAAACAGAGACCTGCTGCGTAGCAGGTTTCAAATTTCAACTGAGCTAAAACCATGGTTTAGGAAAATCTACGAAATTCGTAACGAATCAGGAGATATTTCGTAATGAAATTAGGTATATGCAAATCATATAAAAACGTACGTAGAACCATGGTTTATCAAAACCATTTTTGTGAAATCCACCCATAGACTCGATCACTCCCACAGCACTAGAAATTTGTTTATGAATTGTATATAACGTTGTCTTGATTATAATACTGTGTAATTATTTTGAGACCTATTTAAAAAATGTGCACAAGCGGGAGGTGTTACAAAAATGTGCTATGGCAAGTTTGGTATAAATTAATCTTCGGTGTTGAGTTGTTAGTAAAATCAAATCAATGTAATCCGCCTAATTTATTGATCGATCCTTGGAATTGAGTTCGAGTGGATTGTAAAAAATCGTAATACATATAATGTGATTTTGTGATACTTTTAAATTATCACGTGGCCAAGAATTCTTAAACACAGCTTTTTTTTGAACTGGTTGAGAAATTCGTTTTCGAGAGAAGTTTAAAACATAAATTTGGTTAAAGCAAGTATTTGGTTAAAGCATATTCTAAATTGAAATTGGTGGAATGGTAATAACATATCACAATGTGTTACATATTGTAGCAGCCAATTGTAATGCGCGATAGCTATTAATTTTTACTGACTATTCGAAATTATATTTTTTGTCGTATTAATTCCTGAATGGTGATAGTGCTGTAAGCATGATTTGGCTCGTATTGTTCGTCAAAGTGTTTATGGTGTGTTGTCATCTATGTATATTTAAACTTGCTGTGTAAATTAAAACAGTGTTGGATGTTGTTGTTAATTAGTCTTGTAACGGCATATTATAGCTACAGATTGGCCGTTAAGCTAAGTTCGGCTTGGCGACCGGGGCAGAATTGCACAGGTGTTTTATCAAAGCGAAGATTTTTTGTCAATTTGCTTTTCTGAAGCCGAAAAATGATAAAAACTAGATAAGAAAAATGCCCTACGGGACGCTAATAGCATAATAGGCCGGTATGTTAACTGCCTTTGTGCTGTAAACTTCGTAGTTTGTTCAAAACTTAAGCCGAAAAATGACCTGCGAAAAGTATGGAAACTAGACCATTTTCACTGAGCAATAGGCCGCTTGCTGCGCCCTATTATTGCGGGAACTATAGGCTTTAATTAACAATCTTAGCTGCACCATCATCAGTACCACCAGGTCGTATTGGAAAAAGTACGTACCAATGTGCAACTGTAACGTTATTGCAAATGCAAGGCGATATAAAATTTACAGTGGGTGATTCCAGTTTAGTGTTATATTGCGCTTCTGTTAGATATAAAATGAATAAAAATTAAAAATAGATTAATATCATAATTTTGTTTCATCATTGGGCATTTGAAGCAGCTATAATCAATGCATTCTTCATCTAAATCTGATGCGGCTTGAGCTGATTAGTATAATAGTATTAATTAATTAACATTGAAGTCTGTACCGTGGCTATACTCTCCCCGTATCATTATTTGAACAATTTGAGTTGTTTGTGCAGTTATTCACAAATGCAATTGAAACAGCCTTGGTGCCCGCAATAATAGGGCGCAGCAAGCGGCCTATTGCTCAGTGAAAATGGTCTAGTTTCCATACTTTTCGCAGGTCATTTTTCGGCTTAAGTTTTGAACAAACTACGAAGTTTACAGCACAAAGGCAGTTAACATACCGGCCTATTATGCTATTAGCGTCCCGTAGGGCATTTTTCTTATCTAGTATAAAGACAGGGACAAGGACTTTACTTTACTTTTACTTTTTGTTAATTCTTGATCAACTTCACACATGCAAAAACAACTATTATGTTGTATTCGCAAATGCAGACACACATGTAAGTTGATGCGGCACTCTGGTCGAGACATAGTGAAGACTCAAATGTCATTGGCTAAAAATGACAAACCTGGACCACGTGATGAAGACGAGTCACAGATGTACATGGGGGGGTCTGAGGGGGGCAAGCCCCCCCACCAGATTTGAAATTCCGGGACAAGCCCCCCTTCAGATTTGACCCGTCGGGACAAGCCCCCCCTCCTTGAAACTAAAAAATTGCCTCAGATCGCCCTAAAATGCTTAAAAAATGAGCAAAGAGCGAAAAAATAGCTAAAAAATCTGAATTTCGCAAAAAATTCCCCACTTTTAGGCAAAAACTAGAAATTTTTGCGTTTTTGGGACAAAAAATTGGGACAAGCCCCCCTCTAAAATGTCGAAAATTTCGGGACAAGCCCCCCCCAGACCGAGACCCCGTGGACATGTATGCGAGTAATCAATAACACCCGGCCAATCAAAAACAACAAAAGTGCCCATAACAAGAAACACTATAGGACAACAAATTTGGTCAAATAATGACTGCTCGACACCATGTAATTTCTGTGTCGTATTATTTTTCAGCAGGATTTATGTGTCACTATAGTCTTATCTGGATTATTTTCAACCATATTTGACAAAGCGTAAGTCTGAAAACCCACATTTACTACACTCGTTAGTGGTACAAAATTTTTAAGCTTTATAAGAAAATTATGTTATTACAAACTTTAAAATTCAGTCCTACAACGGTTATCAGCTCTAAACTTGAAATTTCAGACAAAAAGAAACATCATACGTTCCATAAAAATGCCAGTAATCGACTGAAAAAGACTAATTATCGGCCATATAGCAACTTTAAAAAATAAAAAACTTAAAAAGTATGTCATCAGAAAGCCCATTTATTTAGCTATCATTTGACATATAGATCGTCTAAATCGGTTCAGTATGTCAAAAGTTATAAACGATTATGTAAGAGCTATCAAGCACTTAAATCCGTTAAGTCCGCGTAAAGTTACGCGGACTTAAAATTCTCCCAAATACGTGTAAATTTAAGTCCGCGGACTTAAGTGGACTTAATTAAGTCCATTTTAGAAACGTGCAAAAGTTAAGTCGGACTTAAATAAGTACAGCGGCAACTTAAGTCCACTGTTATTTTTGGAATGCAATCGGACTTAAATTTAAGTCCGGTGATATTTTAGAAATGCGACTGGACTTAATTAAGTCCACTGGCAGCGTTAAGTCCACTTAAGGTGGCGCTCTGAATAACCGACTTTGGGCGACAAAATTTTTCATTCAAGTTTTCGTTGGTTACCTCAAGAAGAAAACTTGTTTAAAATCAAACTAGCTTTCATTTGATGTATATAACATCAAATTTTGTTCAATTTGAAATTTTAACCTATTTTTCAATGGGAAAAAATCTTTAAATCGATATACCAAAAAATTCTATATGGCTTTTGGTACTTTTTGAAGCAGTTCTATGTAGCTAACTACTAGTTGCAACTTTTAAAAAAGTCGTTTGTGTAGGCAAACCTTTCTAAAAAAATTTCCGAAATACGTTGACCAACATTGACAAAAATACACCATTTTTCAAACGATTTTTTTGTTAGCTACTTTTTGGCTTCTGAAACTTTTCTCAACGGATTTTAGCACACAAAAATTAGCTCTATTTTTTGGAAAATACGTATGTGTAGGCAAACTTAAGGTTTCTGAAATTGGGCTATAGCGTACATTTTTATAAGATTACTGTCAGCTGCGAAAACCGATCCGCATGGAACTTTGCAGACTGTTAGAGCAGATGTATATGGAGGCGCCGAACTTCTTGCATTGTAATTATTATGATTTGGCTCAATATGATAGGCTTTTTAAAACGTCACTTTTGACAGAAATTAAAATAACTAAAATATTATCGCAAATAACGAAAATTCGACAAAAATGGCACCTCGGCAAGATAATTGTCTTTAATTTAAGCTATGGATTGTTAAATTTGGTTGAGGCACCACCGAGCTACGTCATTTCAAAAATTAGTCAAATTTTTCAAAATTTCAATTTTGATGCAGTCATAAAATTTGCTAAAATGTTCCGAGACTCATCAAACTTTGCAAAAATGCTTGCCTGGTGTTCATCTTGATGGCACTTAAGCAAAAAAGTTTGATCAGTAAGAAACAAAAAATTATAGCAACTTGATTTATTGGAAGTTACTCAGAGCGCCTCCTTAAGTCCACTTAAGTCCACTTAAGTCCGATTTTGCATTCCAAAATTCCGGACTTAATTAAGTCCAGTTAAGTCAAGTCCAGTTAAGTCCATTTTAGAAAAAGGCCCTTAGTTTTTTATGTTAATACTTGCACTTAACATCAGAAAGTTTTATAGATTAATTTGGATATTCTGGCGGTGGATGCTTGAATTGCCAAAATTTCCTGTACTTCACAAAGCCATTGAAACGCATGTTCGTAAAACCATGGTTTACCTTTGTGAAATCCATCCTTAAAGTTTAATCTCAGTTAATTTAAAATATTTATCATAATCAATATCACCCAGTGGATGTTCTAAAACATACTGCATTTGCAATCAAAATTCTAGTGCTTTATTACCTGTAACATTTTGGGATGTAAAGTTTAATAGCAGTTTTATTGCGAGCAATTCACCAGACGTTCTACATCGCTCCAGTTGAAGTCGAAACACAACTATTCCGTCAAGAGCGTGTTGAACTTTTCACAGTTTTCTAGAGAGCGAAATTTTTACAGCAGTTGTTTCTAATGATAAAGAAAGAAAGGAAAAATGAAAAACACAATATATACTGCAGGATGGCGTGCGTAATGTTAACTTTGTAGTCGCTGTGTGCAATTATGCCAAGCCGATAGACATTGACACTTTTGTTTGTTTTTGTAATTGCAGCGATTTTTGCTGTTCGATTTTCGACCTTACGACCCCATCATGACCTTTCTTTTGTGTTATTGTCAATATTCTTGTACAAATAGTTTAGTATTATTGTTCGGCATTGTACTTATTCATTTCGTTGCCATTAGCCATACTGCCCAAATAAAGCACAACTGTGAGTTGCCTCCTGTTTTTGTGTTTAGTTGCAGTTTACATATATATTTTATTGAGGAGGGCTACATAATATGTACATTAGGTCGGTGAGGGTTTACTTGCTGAACTTGTGTTACTTGACGTGTTATGAGTGGCGTGCTTTATCATTAATTTCATTAGCAAAGAAAAGTGTCATTACTTAGAATGAGGTAGTATGCAAGACAATCGATATATAGACAATATTTAACATGTACTGACAATTTCTTTCTCAAGTTTCTTGATCTAGAAAGTATAACGGGAAATAGCGAAAAATTCTAGTATTACATACGTTTAAACGAAACCAGAATAAACCATTTGTGATTAAATCAGAATGCGATTGTGTTTTAGCATTGAACTCGCTGGGGTCATCGCTTTTCGGTGACTCAGATGTCTACGAGGTGGCGGACGCAGACAAGTGGCGCCAGTGCGAGCAGCTGTTCCGCGACAGACCGGACGACCTCTGCCAGAGGATGTGGGACAGAAACCTCACCGACCCCAGAGAAGGTACGGGTCAGGGTTCAGGGGTCATCTGATCAAACGGTGGCTTTATTTTAGACGAAGGGTTTATTCAAGGCAGGGGCTTTATTTGAGGTGACACGGTAACTAAATTCAGTGTGGAATAAGAACCTTTTCCAGCAGACAGAGCCAGGTTTTAAATGAACCAGACAACTTACACGCATAGGCTAAAAGAGAAGAGTATGACACTCGTTCTTATCCTAACCTCGCATCGGATGGAACTATGCTCTTTCAGAAATATTCCTGTTAATGCTTGACTTCAAGGGGATGGCCAGTGCTCTTCATTTCAGAATATTGGCACTCCTTTCGTGACGTTTTTTTATCAAAAAACTGAGACCTTCACCTTAAGTAATAATATGATTATGTTTGTATAAATTCTTAATTCAAGGAAAACAGTAGGTACGTGAATAGTTTTAACACAAAAGAATGTATTGAACAGCTGATTTATGAAAACTATAGTCCGGTTTGTGTGCTGTTGTTGACACCAGACGCAAACAGACCTTCAAGGTCATCTGTTAACAATACTCTAACTATTTCAACCCGACCTACACTTCAGTCTGAAACTGGGCTAAGCCGGATTGCGTTCCAGTTTTTGTACTTTATAAAAGCATGCTGTCTTAAAAAGTTGCAAAACTTTGTCCAGTAATCCATTGAAAATTATGTACCTAACAGTTCATAATCACTGAAAAATGACATTCAACTGAAAGTATTTTATTGATATATGGCATATATACATACATATGCAAAAATTAATTAAGCATAATAAAAAATGTACCTATATAATTTTATACATCGTTTCACTATGGAGTAATGACTTCTGCTTAATACAATTCATGAGGTGGTGTACAGTGTAGAGTTGAGTGAATTGTGTGTTCTGTGTATTGTCCAGTCTTCAGAAATAATACGTAGTAATGGTCCTGTATGTTGCAATGTTCTACATAAATTCGGTACAATTATATACAACATATAAAACTTAATTATTAACTTGAAAATGGTCTAAATTACGTATTTATATCTGTAGCTAGTTGACAATTAATGCAAATAGCCTATGTTTCAATAACTTAGCATCAGCACTTGTTGTAGGTACTTCACTTGACTTGACCAGTCAAGATTTGACCAGACCTAGAGACACAAATTTCTGGTTGTGAGTGTTATCGGAGGGTCTTATCCAAAATTGGATTTAACGGATTGGATTTAAATTAATTTTGCTAATAACACACCACAAAATTAATGTAGCCGGCTGAAATTTTGTCCTACATGGCTTACATACCTACATTATCTCGGTGTGTGCCAAATTTTTGTAACATACCTACGTTTAACGACGCTGTGGTATGGACAAAATAAAGTTAAATTTAATCCGATAAATCCAATTTTAGACAAGGCCCCTAGAGACACAAATTTCGGGGAACCCGTTTCTGGTTGTGAGTGTTATCATAGAGTTTGTCTGTTTCAGTGCCCACAGTGCCCCAGCTGAGCGTGCCAATCGTACGCAAGAGTGCCGTGGAGCGCAACTGCGTGCCGACGCAATCCCAGGAGCCCGACTGCGCGCGCAACCTGTGCTTCCACCTGCTCTACCGCACTCTCGACGGCACCTGCAACAGCTTCTGGCACAGACGCCAGGGCGCCGCATTCGTTGCTCAACCCAGACTCCTGCCAGCGCACTTCGGAGACAGGACCAAGGAGCCAGACAGTAAACCAGTCCATCATACATCAGCCTAGACAATCTCGTTTATGTCAAAACTACACTATTACAATGCGTCCGTTTGTATACTATAAAAATGTCCGTTTGTCCGTAATCAAAAAGTTTGATCAAAAAGGTGTTGCGGAACAACTAATAGCAGCTATATAACAGCCAATTTTTTAGCTAGACCAGAAAATGCTACAAATGTGAAAAAATTAATTGTTGTACATGTATTCCATATGGAGGTTTTCTTGTACTAGTTTACGCATATTTTTTTACAGACCCGGACAAGTTTGAACAAGACATCATACTTGTCCGTAAGCTTCCGTTTGACCACAACCTAATTGAATTTGACCTGTGTACAAAACAGCGTGGTTTTGCAAGTCCAAGTTTCGTAGTATCAGCTAATGCTGAGCGATGCAAACAGAATCGTGCATGTGTGACTTGAGACATTGGTGTGCTGAGTGTGCGTGTGTTGTGTGCTTTGAGCGAGCCTGCCGAACGAGCGCGATATCTGTGGCTACGTGATGCGCGGGCTGGAGAACGAGTACCACGATCGATTCAACGGGTTCATCATGCCGTTCGGGCAGTTCGTCAGCCACGACCTCGTCAAGACCACCATCCTGCCCGACGACAACTGCACCGACTGCTCCGACATCACCGGAAAGTGCTTCACCATTCCCGTCAAGCAGAATGACATGGACGTCGACGTATGTTAGCTACTCTCACAAACCAGTAGAGCTACGAGCAGTCATGATTGGTTCCAGCTATGGCCCGGTTCATACTCGTTCTTGTCGTTGTCCCTATCATTTTGTCCTTAACCCTTTCCTTCATGAATTTTTCTAAATTGCACTAACCAGTAGAGCTACGAGCAGTCATGATTGGTTCCAGCTATGGCCCGGTTCATCCTCGTCCTTGTCCTTGTCCATTTCGTTTTATCCTTAACCCTTTACTTCATGAATTTTTCTAAATTGCACAAAGTCCAAGCTCTGGCCGGGATTTGATCCGCTGGCACAGACTGCGCATGCTTCCCAGAAACAACTTTGTGGCAGTACTGTCACGCCAGACCACACGGCCACCAGCTCGCTTCACTCGGATACCTAAGGTATCCTCATGAAGGACATGATTTTGTGAAACATCAGGCTGACAGGTTTCACTAGTAGGAGTTAGGGCCAATTGTTGCTCTGAAGCAACATTATGAATGAAAGGGTTAAGAGGTTCCAAGAAAACTGCCCAGCCAGTAATCTGCTGCTGTTAACAGTTTTTGTTGGTCAACTAAGTGCAACTTCAAGTGACACTGTCACAGGAAGTTAAATGAAATTTTACAAGCAAACAAACCACAAAACAAACAAGGTACAAGAAAATATTCAGCAATATTAATCAAGCCACACTGAATTTGGGTTAGGACCCGATTAAATAAGCAACATGTTCGTCATTGAAAATGTTCGTCGTTGAAACTTTTGGACTGATCGAAACATTTTCAAGGCTAACATTTTCACTGCTTCGATCAGTCGGCTGGTCACACCTAATTTTCACTGCTTTCAGATCTTCGGCTGTCCCGGCGCGAAGAGTGGGCAGGCGAGCAAGTGCTGCATGAGACCGCCTCGCTCCACGTCCATCTGCGGGACGGGCACCAACTTCCTGCACCCCCGGGAGCTGCTCAACGAGATATCATCCTATCTGGACGCCAACGCCGTCTACGGAAACTCCATCCCAGATCTCAAGGGCATCCTGGAGGGCGATGGGCCGTTCCTCAAGGTCAACATCAGCAGCGGCAAAGAATGGGCTCCTCTGGTACGAGACCACATGTGCTCACATTTATTGAATGATATCTCACACGAGTAGGTACACGACGCAGTACAAAATTGAAACACTGCACAAAACTTTGGCAATACTTTCAGTAAGCACGTAAGATTACCTGTTTAGCAGCGTTAAATGTTAACAAACTAAATTAAAATTTTGGATAAACCCTCAGTCATTAACACCTATGTAGCATTTATCGGCAATCGGCTAAATTGTTTTAAAAAAAGACACAAACTATTTCCAGTCACTTTTTGGCACAAATAATCAAGCAACAGTTATACTAGTTTGTTTTGCTATGTATTGATTGTGTGTGAGTAATGTTGTTTTTGCAGAACGGCAAGGCGGACAACTTCGCGACTGGGGATGATCGGGCGTTCGCGTTTGTGGGGCTGGCGGCGATACATACGCTATTCCTCAGGGAACACAACAGACTCGTCAGACACTTCCAGAAACTCAATCCAAAGTGGACCAGTGCACGGGTACAGCTAAAATAGGCAAAGCAATGCTGTACATATACATAGGTAGGTAGTTGAAGAAGCAATGCGGAAAATTATTTGGCACGATAACTAAACTATTAAGTTTCACTATTTAGGGCTACAATTTTATGGTTGTATACCAATAGATACAGTCCTGAAGTCGTAAATGGATACTTTCGCGAATTTGCCAATGCGAGTGGAAATAGCGACTTGACCTTATAACTTTGAATGTCTCTTTAGGTACATAGGTTTAGGTATCAAAAATTAGTTCAGAGGTTAATCGTTGTCAAAAATTCTTAATTAAATCACTCTCAACTATGAATCTGGTATCAAGAGTACATACTAGGACATGTACATCCAATTATGTACTCTTGCTGGCATTAATGAATGATCAAGCTCGGTTGCTCAACTTGAAGGCAGAGGATTGTTATTTCAGTTGTTCCAAGAGGCGCGAAAGGTGGTGGGTGCTGAGCTGCAGGTGATCACGTATCGCGACTGGCTGCCCAAGATCCTGGGGCCCAAGGCCTTCGACGACCTGATCGGCATCTACAAGGGATACCAGACCAACGTTGATCCCGCCATCACTTTGGAATTCTCTACAGGTTTCATTCATATCATTATGCTAACCTTTCTGATGTTTATCAGATTGTTTTTCCATAATACCAACAAAATGATAGCTATTTTAACCCTTTCCTTCATGAGTTTTTCTAAATTGCACCAAATCCAAGCCTTGGCTGGGATTTGAGCCGCTGCCACAGACTAGGCATGCTTCCCAGGGACAACTTTGTGGCAGTACTGTGACGCCAGACCACTCGGCCACCAGCTCGCTTCACTCGGATACCTAAGGCATCCTCATGAAGGACATGATTTGGTGAAACATCCGGGCGACAGGTTTCACTGGTAGGAGATATGGCTAAATGTTGCTCTGAACCAACATCATGAATGAAAGGGTTAAACACGAAGTAAGGATTAGGAATAGGTATCAGAACTTTGAACCACCGCTGCCTCGTTCGTTTTAAGCGCTAAACTTACTGGTAAAGTTTCAGGCCCTAGCCGCTCCGCCAACGGTTCGTTTCATTTGTAAACCTAATGTTTTCTCGTTAACGCAGTTATTCCTGTAAAACCGAAGTCCGCGCAGCGTCAATGTTTATGAATAGTGACAATAAAATGGATAGGTTGGGTGTTCTGGAACAACATCTGTTCGCTTGGTGTCCTTTACTGTCTGACTGTTTCCATTATTCATTCTATCGATGGTTGTGTTATTGCAGCCATCTTCCGTTTCGGGCACGGCATGATCGACGAGCTGTACCCCCGGCTGAACAAGGCGTGGGAGTCGATCCCCGAGGGCCCGCTGCCTGTGAACGAGTCCTGGAAGGCGCCGCACCGTCTGTTCGAGGGTGGCGTGGACGCGATCAGCCGGGGGATGGCCCAGATGCCCGCCAAGCTGCCACAGGGCATGACCAAAACCGTCACCCGGGAGACCTTTGGCAAATTCGACCTGGCCAGCGTGAACGTGCATCGCGGCAGGGACCACGGCATCGGCACCTACCAGGAGCTCAGGAAGTGGTGTCGCCTCCAGCCAGGCGTCAGTTTCGCGGACTTCGCCAAGGAGATACCAGACAGGATGATACGGCGACTGGGACGGGCCTACAGAAATCCAGGTCAGCTGGTGTTGAAAGAAAAAGGAGGCCCCAATTTAGAAAGAATAAAAGAAATGGAGGCGCCGGAAATCGAAACCAGGCCGCCTGCTTCGAAGACAAGCATGCTACCACTACACCACAGCCCCCGAGTTTCATAGGCCCTAGTTCTCATTTACAACACTGCAGCCTACCGTTTAGTCCTTTAAAACTGCAATTAGGTATATATATGATCAGGTCAAAAGACGCTATTCTCAAAAATACTGTAAATTCTTAAAGTGGTCATGATTTCAATGAAACAAAAAATCAAAACAAGTAAATCTAATGATAAATTAGACGCTTAAGTTCACAAAATAGAATGGCTGACAATATTTTTAGGTTTATGTGAGCTGTGAGTTTCAGGCAAAGTGGACATGTTCCTGGGGATGATGCTGGAAGACCCGCTGGAGGGGGGACTGGTCGGACCCACGGCCGCCTGCATTATCGGGGACCAGTTCAAGAGGATACGCGATGGGGACAGGTCAGAACATCGATGGTCTGAAAACACAATACATACACTCCAGTCTGACCAAAATAATGTTGAACTTGAAGGGGGACTTTTTAGGGTCAGTCAAATAAGACTGATAGTTGATGTTCAAAAAGCCAAAAATCTTATTGGTGGGACTATTTCGTAATTTTGCCGGCTATACGGACATACGGCTGTAAGTATGAAGCTACGAATCGCGCCTAATTTACTCTGTAGCCAGTAATGACATTACCTAATAGTACTAATGTAGCGAGCCACTTGCAAACAACGCCAATACAACAAGTAGGCCCCAAAAGGGGCAATGTTCCTTCCCCGGTGTCTACCTTTCAAGTTTAATTGAATTGTATCTACTGTACGCTACGGCTACACTGCGTAACTAAGGTACTTACCCTATTACCTAGCTTATTCTAAATTGCACTGCGTATCCTAAACTATGTACCACCTACTTTCTTAAACTATCCTAACTACGTATACACATTTCCAAAAAAGTGCTGCAGGATGTTAAGGTGGCGCTCAGGGGAACCGACTTTGGCGTTTAATCTATTTCAGCGACATTTTTGACCATGTCTTGAAGGAAAGTTGTTTAAAATGAAAAGAGCTTTCATTTGATGTGCATATTGCGATAAAATTTTGTTTTTTAAATTTTTTGGACAATTTTCTAGCCTGTACAAAAATATTTTTGTTTCCATAGGTATAAAATGATTACTCATATCATTGAAATATGCGGTTTCTTAGCTTTGAATTGATGTATTAAACTTAAGAATACGTTGAAGTTTTGCTGAGTTATTAAGCCGTGAAAATAGCAAATCCAAAATGAAAAACCTACAAAGCTCAGCTGATAAATCTTCGAAAATGTCAAATTTTTGATTTAATTTCTTAAAAAATTGAGTATGGCTTTTTGTAACTTTTTCAACGGAAATATGCAGTTCTAGGAAAGGTCTAATTTTTGAAAAAGTGAAACGTGTGGGAAAACCTATTTTTGCGTAGCGAAATCGACTACTTTTTTTGGACCTGGGTCCCAGCTGCCGTTTGCGATTGAGTTGAAAATTTGCACAATGAAAGAAAGAATATAAATGCAGACGTGAAAGTTTTTCGATTTTCAAATTTTAGCCTGCAGCACTTTTTGTAGTCGCTCAAACACGACTGATTTTTGAAAAATCGATTTTTTGCAAAATCAAAAATAAAAATGAAAAATCGAAGATTAATCACGTCTAGATTTTTGAGAGATCTTTCTATTGATACCAAGATCATCAAAATCGGTTGAAGTTTCGCTGAGCTAGGTCAAAAACAAAATTAGTGTGAATAGGAAATTCGACATGGTCATAAAATTTGACACATTCACATTAAAGTGCTGAACTGTAGTGTAAATAGGTTTTTTTGATGTCTCTTTGATATACAATTAAACTGATATTGCTATTTATTGCATGAGCTGAGCGCCAAACATGAGTTTTGTTGCTGAGCGCTACCTTAAGCATCCCGCTGCAGCGAGCCATTCGGCCCCAATGACGCTTTGATCTGAGCTGAGCACATCAGCTCCAAGAAGCGATAAACAGTGTTATCCAGGGTCTCTTATATAGTCCTGGTGAAACATTACGGTGCCGAGGCTGAAAAAGTTACACCAAAACACTCTACATCGATTATTGATTTTCATGGATATACGCAGACAAAAATCAGCAGCCAACTCCCAGGCTGAAAACACACACAAAACATACAGGCTATGCAGCCTGCTCAGCAGCGTTTAACGCTGCGAACAGTTAGTTTCAAAACAATAGTTCCTTCTCTAGAAGGAACAATAAAGGCATCTTTGAGAATGGAGGCATTGTAATGTTTTAGATTCTGGTACGCGAACCCGGGGATATTTACGGAGGCCCAGATGGCTGAGCTGGAGAAGGCGTCGCTATCCCGGATGCTGTGCGACAACGGGGAGGACGTAGACAAGATCAACGTGGACATCTTTGAGATGGGAAACGTGCTCGCCTGTCGATTCATCAAGAGCATTGATCTGGACAAGTGGAAGGACCCCACCAGTCAATGAAACCACACTAAACAAATATACAATTCACTGTAGTTTTGAAAAGTTTGAGGCAAAAAGTTTCCAAGTTCACTTTCTAATTTGTCCGTTTTATTTTTCATCACTGACAGACTAGCAAAAACTGTACTCAGGGACAAACGGACAATTGTGCCGGGCCTGTGGTCCCTCCCGATTGTAGCCAACTCTAGCAACATTGGTTCGGTTTGTGCTGGTATATACTGTTTTGTCATTTTTGGTTGTTGGACAGTATTCGGTCACTGTAATAAAACACACGTTGCTCATGTTCAAGTGTTGTGCAGGCGTGGCTCATGGCACGCGATTATGCATACCAAGAGTACATAGTCGTGTCGCAACCTAACAGAAAAGAGTGAGACACTCTCCTGCCTGCCTGTGCTAGAACACAGGCGGGCAAGAAAGAGTCTCACTCTCACTCTTCTTCTATGATGTACTCTTGATGGAACAAAACAGTAACCATTATGGATTACATAATAGCAAGCGGTCTCAGCTTTAGTCTGTTTAACTGATAGTTTTAAAGACAAAATAGCCTATTTAGGCAGCTGACGTATTTTCACTCATTTATTCGATATTCATCTCTAAACTCTGACATTAAACTAGTCAATTTTTTTCCAGTTTGACTTCTGGCTTGCTGAACAAGCAATTTTTTTGAACCCACGGAAAAATTGAACAAACGCGGGCAAAATAAGACAATGAGTTCGCAACTAGCATTATGTCAATGAAACATCGGGACGCAAAATGGGATTTTACAACGGTGGTTTTGCTTAATCCGGGTTCGATGTACTTTTCATATGATTTAAGCAAAGATATTGCTGGATACGTTAATAATTTCCTCGATTTGCTCAACCCAAATTTTAATTCAGCTTAAAATTGTGCAAATCACATATGCACAATGTACGTAGATTACTCGGGCTCATTAAAACCACCTTTGTGAAACCACCCGAAAAATTCCAAACTGCTAGCTAGGCCTCACTCCTCACACATCGACTTTGCGATACTTATCTTCGGCTCTCACCCACTACGCTCAACGATTCCCATTCCGAAATGATCCTCGAAACTCTGAACACCAACTCAGAATCCCTTTCCAGTTTCCACAGTCCTGATCTTGCACAAAATAGAGTTCGCAATCGGGTCGGGGTCGGGTCGGGTGGGGTTGAAATTTTCCGAAACGCGGGTTGAGCGGGTCAGTTCGGATCAAAAATTTTGGGTGCAAATTCTAAACTTTGACGTTAAATTTTGCGGTTTTGACCATTTTCTCAGGCTAATGGACTCGTGGCAGAATGACTACTAGACTGAAGATTCGCGAAGCTTATCACCTACCTAAATATCATGAAAAACTAATAACGAAAACTTCACAAGAAAATTTTGCGTTTGAGAGTTTTTATAGCAGCTCAACGTGAAGTTTGTTCTGGTCGGGTCGGGTCGGGTCGGGCTGGAATCTGTCTCGGGTCGGGTCGGGTCGGGTTTAGAAACTTCGGCCCGCTGCGAACTTCTAGTTCAGAAGGCAAGGGTATCACGCATCCGATCATGTGTGTGAACAATATCGTTTTGGCCGTCTGCAAAAGTAATTCCAACACACACACACACACACACACACACACACACACACACACACACACACACACACACACACACACACACACACACACACACACACACACACACACACACACACACACACACACACACACACACACACACACACACACACACACACACACACACACACACACACACACACACACACACACACACACACACACACACACACACACACACACACACACACACACACACACACACACACACACACACACACACAACATGGTAGTCAAATCAATACATCAACCACTCAATCGTTCCTGTTTGTGTGTGCATGTGTAATTATGCAAATTGGCCTAGATGGCAAACGTGCATTAATTAAATTGGCGGCAAAACACAGCATTACACCAATCGGTTCCATTTACGTTGTGTATGTAAATGCTACAAACATGTCAAATTGTTGTTGTTTTGACATAGTGGGCATATTCAATGTTACAGTGCAGATTTAGATATTGACTGATTTAATTTAATTTACATGTACAGTGATTCCTATTCAATTTATATTTACTAAACTTGTATTTTAGTACTTTTTGACACTTTCGAGTCATTGTTTTTTTATATGTTTTTCTTCCATGTACCCAGTAATTTTCCGCTATAAAATACATTGTACATAACAAACATTTGACTAGCATTGCATTATGTTTTATTTACACAGCAGCCGTATTTTCGTGTTCTATATGCAATCAAACAGTATAGTAACAATTTTCAATGGCTTTAAAATTGCTTTTTGAAAACTGTTTGCGAATTGAAAGTCAAAACTGCTCAGCGGCGAATTGTGTTTTCATTTCGCCTTCCACTCCTGCAGATTGATATTTGAAAACTTGTCATTGTCGGTCAGTTTTTTACTATATTTTTCCAATGCAGCTGGATTTCATCTGTCTTTTGCATTTCTGCAACTGCACCGATTGCGGACAATACCTAGCACTTTTGTGATTTTCACTGGTCAAGTTTGGCTCTTACTTGTCCGTGAAGGCTGTTCGTGTCTGATTTCGTGTCCGTGACCGATAAAATGATCGATTCATATTTGTCCGGATGTCCGCAACTGAGGGGTTGTTTACTGAAAAAAACTACACAATTCATTAATTTGTTATTACAACATTGTTATTTGTTATAACAATGTACCGTATTACCTAGAATATAATTTCAGAAATTGTGAATATAGTTTTATTGTTTCATGAAAGGCTTACTTGGGGTTTTATTTAAGGCTGGGGTTTCATTTTTCGTCAAGGTTAAAAAGAGATTGTTTCTGAATTCCTTGTACCCTTTCGGACTGCAACTTAGTCACAGGCAGTCACGGACACGTGGGAGCTAAGCTTCACTTGTGGCAAGAATTTTTGCAAAAATGGTATACCGGCTGGTTTTGTCTTCAACTGCTAAATCTGCGATCAAAGCTTTTTTCTAAACTGACTTGAAAAATAACAATTTATGGGTATTTTTGACAGAGCCGGTTTACTTATTGAGAACGGTAACTAAGTAAAGCAAAGCTTATTGACAGTATGCGCTGGACTTTGAATTTTAGCTTTTTAGTCAAAATGAAATCTAAAATGTCATATTTGCTGGTCCCCTCAGAATCTTCGCATCTGACATTGTGTGTTCAGGTATGTAAGTTTTAATCAGTCTTTAACAGAGGGCCAATTCCTTAACCGGATTAAACGAACTGGACTCATTTTAGTCCGAGGTTTTGGATTGGCAGGTTAAACAGACTAAACGAGTTAAAATAAGTCAGCGGCTTAATGTTAGTCTGACCCCGTTCTAAAGGCCAATTTACACGATCGAACTTGCTCCGAACTTGCTCCGGACCGAACTTGCTCCGAACCTGCCTCGAAGGTTCGATGCTCCACCGAACTTGCTCCGAAGTTGCATCGGACCTACCGTTCAGCAGCCAATCAAATTGCTTAGAAAAAATTTTCCCACGCTACTAGTCTCCGTTGCTACATATAGTTTCTGTTCAATCAGCGTTTGTGTTTTTGTGTCAGCACTTGCGCCAACGGCTTTTGATGCTTTGGCGAAGCAACTTGGGGAATAATATGCGGGTAAGTTACTGACTAAATTAAAAATTAGTTTCATAGTTTTTTTATAAAAATCGATTGCTCCACATGAATTACACAAAACTATTTTAATTGAAGTTTTAACTTTTTGATTTCGAAATCAGTCATTTCACGTAGCAGTCGAAATGTCACGCCGTTCATCCGAAGCCATCTGTGGAACTCGACGGGTTTTCTAGACGGAGTTCTTCAACCAAATTATTGTAGCAACCCTTTTTTGACGACGCAGAAGCCAAAGTTGCGCCCAACAGCGTCGACTGCGTTTACGTTTGGGTGAGAATCGTCCACAACACACTAATAACAGCAACCGCAGCCGCTGCCCGCATTTAAAACATTTTAATAATAATTCAAAAGTTTGAAGGAACGGTGACGTTTTTCAAACGTTAAATCTGATTGGCTGTTTATATTCTAGCTAAATTTTCATTGGCTGCTGTGCTAAGTTCGGAATGAGTTCGGAGCAAGTTCGGAGCTAGTTCGATCGTGTGCATGCAAAAGTTCGCTCCGAACTTGCTCCAGACTAGGTTCGGAGCATGTTCGGTCCGGAGCAAGTTCGGAGCAAGTTCGATCGTGTAAATTGGCCTTAAAATTACCACTGGACTAAACGAATTTAACATGCACGCGTAACATTAGCGTGCATAGATGTCCGTTTAGTCCGATTAAAATTAACCCTTTAATCCGGTAAAGGAATAGGCCCAGAGATTTAACAGTCTTAAATGTCACAACGATGCCAATGGGTTATAGATGTTTAAGTGTTTCTTAGATCCGCCATGGTTAGTCGACTACACTGGTTGTGTGGGTGTGGCAAGAGTACACTGAGGCCAGCTGTTATTTGTGTGTTATCAGTTGATGAGTTTAACAGCATGGGTTAAAATGTCAGTTTGTGCAAAACGCCAGCGGAACACATATACCTCTGAAAAAACCATCGATGCAATTGGCAAGCGTCTGTTTTGTGCGTCAACGCGCAGACGATTTCACTTCATTTAATTTTTTAAAACCCTGTTTTTAACCCAGCCGCTTCTGCTAGGATTGTGTTGCTCTGAATTCACGATTGTTGCTTAATAGCTGTTTCAACGCGAAATATGCGGTGTCGATCATTAGTCAACCGCATTGGTTCAGAGTTGTTGATAACTGGTGCAACATTTCTATAAAGAGCAGATTGATTATTGGCTGCTGAATAGGTTTAGGCCTTAGTATTCAATTTTCAGTTGTAAATTGCAAGTTCTATAAAGTTACTTTTGAGGCTAAACAAGTTTTTTTGGATGCCGTGACTTTGGATTGTGATTCAGTAAGGTGGTTCAAGAAAATTCCATTCTATTGCCTAGTTCATTCTTGTCCACTGGTACTTGTCTTCAATAAAGGAAAAGTTTGTAAGCTACTACAAACAAGTACGTCTTGTGAATAGCAAAGTTTTACTGTTTAGGAGTTTTGTTGTTGTAAGATATGGGACAGTTAGCCAGGACTGTTTCTTATTCTACAAAATACTCTAAAGAATATAAAACGCGGCACATTTTGAATTGTTGAGACACCAGAAAGCAATAAATCCAGTTACCTACTGTTAGTTTTAAGGAGAATGCAGTAGGGCATCAATATGAGCGGTGCTGATGGATGAACACTGCTAGAATTATAACTAGGTATGTCAGACCAGTCAGAATAACTTTCGTCTTAGATGGTCATTTACAGGGAATTCAAATCTCTGGTTTTCTGTGGAATGCTGATTATTTACAAAGTAAAATTTTGCCGTTTATTGACCTATCGTTGTTGATTAATCGATCAAATATTTTGAGTAACGATGATCGATGTTGGGTGCTGGAATTATATGCCAATATATGCCCTACAGTGGCACACCCGCACACGTACGTCGCACAAACAACACGCGTTCTCACACTGCGCTGAAACTGGCAGCCTGTTTCGCTGCTCCACTGCACAGCATACCGTACATTAGATGTAGACCTAGGCAATTGCTCTGTTACAGAGCTTGCCTTAATATCTAGTATACGCGGCGGCTGAGGCCGCCGCGTAAAAAGTGTTGAACCTTGGTAGAATCACATATATCTATAATATTTTGCGCATTCTTAGACATCGTATAGGTTAGCTTGCATTAGTTATATTTATTGTTCTGTAACAGCTGATCAAACATTTTGCTCACGGACGAACGCTCTTACGGACAAGTATAAACTAGGCAAAAGTCATACACTTGATATAGGTACATATGTGGATATACTCATAAGGATAAATTTTACGACTACAGTATTTGTGAATTACAGTGTGTGTTTTATTTAATTTAAATTTTGGTCTGAGTCGGCAAGCCTAATGTTAGCACATTAACGAAAAGCAACACTGTTTCCCTAAAGAATGAATCATTTACTTGACTAGCATTGCACGTCCAGGAACACAGACCGTATAGTCACGCTGCCACAGACTTTGGCCTGAACTATGCAACTTCTTCTGGGCGCCAAGATTTATCTGGCTACCTACATCACAGCACATTCAGGCATCGTTATTATTTTGTTCGTTTTTTTGCCAAGCATTGCCTACTTTTCGCAATTGGCAAGCGTGCAGATGTTTTAGCATGTCAGTCATTTGTTTCGATTATTCATTCAACTCGCTTCAAGTTTATAGCGCAAAAATTGTCGCGCCGGCGTTTTTTGAAAACCTTGTAGTGTATATAGTTTGTCCACTTTAAATCAAGTTACTTAAGGTAGTAGTTCCAGAATAGCAGTTTTTTTACATGAGGCTATTTTCAAAGCTTTTTTTCAGAACAACCAGTAAAGGAGGAATAAATTAACTACAATTTTTTGAAACAAGACTCAAAACTGTATTCCATCACGTTTTAATCACTGATAAAATCCCACGTTAAGACTAGCTACTCCATTGGCTTACAGTTCAGTAAGCCAACGTGGTAGCTAGTCTTAACCATGGTATTTTACACCAAATAAAAAATGCTCTGGGTGTTTTTTGGTGCAGTTGAAGAAAATCATCGTCTCTTTACTCACAGTGTGTGGATCTGTCTGAAAAACGGGTCACTGCGATTATGGAACTACCGCCTTAACTCAGTGCTGCAATAACTTAAGTTTACAATTACAAAAGCAGCAATGTATTGCAGCAAAATTTGTTGAGTTGTGCTTCATCGCCACGTGTGTGTCTACAATTCTCGGCTTGAATCAATTGCATTCCTACAAAACTGCTGTTAACTGTATCGTTACTCAAGCTCACGTGACCTGCCTGCCTGCATGTAATACCTTAGCTATGACTACTTCATGACTGCGCCATTGTAAATCTTACTTTTTGCGCATTTAATTAATGGTCGCTTGCAGTTCAATTACCAATTAGACCAACTAATTGTTCGATATCACAAAATATTTTAAAACCGTATGAAATTTGTTAAAATCAATTTTACACCAAAGAGACGAGGACAACCTCCCGCACAGTTTTGGACGATGCAAACATCTATCTAGCACATATTTATCAAAATAAAAAAACACTCAAATCACCTATTTTGCTGTATTAGCACTACATTATAAAATAAGCACTGAAAAGCAAGCACGAGCCACCTAGACTTCTTTTGTAACTATGAAAATTGTTTACAATTCATTTATTTACCAGTTAATTTTCAAATTCTATTTTTTATGATTGTGTACATACTGTAACGGGGACGTTCTGAAATTATGGCCCCCTGTGTAACGGGGACGTTCTCGGTCCCCCCCTTTCAACAATTACAAGTCCTACTGTAATCAAAACATCTTGATATTTCTAGTCATTAATCTTTATAAAATGGGCCAATAAAACTTGACCCTTTACAAATAAATTAATGAAATTCAAGCCCACCCACGTCTGACTAAGCTAGTGCCACATGACACACCTACCGTAGCCAAATCCACTTAGAAAAACTGCACCGATTTGAAATTAATCCAGTTGGGGTGAAAGTCTTAGAGAGAGTTGGTTGTGTTGATTCTATGGTGCTGAATGTGAATTGTGGCTATGGTAGTGTGAATTTTGAAGACTGACCACGGACTAAACTGAACCCACTGTCTGAATAAAAGGATTTGCAGTGAACTTGTGTGCGTTGTGCGATTTATGATAGATAGGGTAGTGTAGAACTTAAGTTAGTAACCCAGGGCTACGTCTTATGCCTGAACTCGTGACCTTTGTCTAACGGTCTCACAACTCCTTTGCACTCAGCCGCTTGGCCCACTTGACGGCCCTCATTACTATCTGCTGGACAGCAAGCGGCCTTATAAGG
Organism: Trissonchulus sp. WLG1_4; assembly: GCA_030248245.1. Taxonomy (NCBI): domain Eukaryota; kingdom Metazoa; phylum Nematoda; class Enoplea; order Enoplida; family Ironidae; genus Trissonchulus; species Trissonchulus sp. WLG1_4. The sequence goes on along the minus strand of JASANF010014613.1, from coordinate 3,532 downwards.
ACCCTAAGATAGACATACAGAAACTTAGCCTTGATGGTTACAATACATTACACCCACTATTTTGGAGGTGTTACATGCTGTCAGACGATTATTTTTTGTTTAGAAATTGTTACGCGCACAGTTTAAAATGTACGTCATGCATATAAGAAACTATTCAAGATCATATAAATTACAGTATACGTACGTATAAACAAATGCTGCCGTGTTAGGTGCGCTTCGAATGATGTTTTACCTGTCACAGATACAGTAACATTCTTAACTTCCAGAAAACTGAGGGCTGAAATTCCTCCGTGTGAATATCACTTTTTCAATTTCCATCACTATGATTTTTGTGTTTGCGTAATAACTATTACTAAGTTTAAGTCATAATTACATAATTAATATCAATCTAAGTTACTGTGACATTTAGTAAATAGATAATCCGATTACCGATATAAAGCACTGTAGCAGCACCGAAAACTGTTGTGCTGTTGTTCAATGCAAAACAGACAGAGCCAAGGAAGTTGTGAGGAAGCGTTAAGTGTGTCACTTAGTGCAAGTTGTCTTTGCTGTGCAGAAAACGAATGCACAGTACAGTTTAATTGGCAGGCATGAGAAACTAGACGGCATAACCCACACAGCGACGTATTGCACTGTTGTCACTGTATTGCAGACGCGCATGGGTTTACGGAAACAGAATATATGTCTGGGGGCGCTGCTGGAAGCGGGCTTCGTGTTGATTGCCCTGGGATTTGTCCTGCTCACCGCCATGCCCACCATAGCCAGCTTGTTGGTCAAGAAGGTACAGTCATCTTTAATAATATTGTCACGTACAGTCAAGGTTGGCAGAATTAAATTGTTGTATAAACAGTGTTGGACATATTGAGTGACAACTGAGATGTGTATGTACAAGATATGTATATACATATCAAGCGCTGAAACTAAATAGATAAATGAATGCCATATTGAACCTCGTTGAAAAATATGAGGCTTAGCAATTGATCTATTCAACGGAGACAGACGCGAGAAAAAACTATTCAAAAAAACAAATTGATCCAGTTCTAGTCTTTAACATTGTTTTTAATGATAAAAGTCTTTGTGCCTTTGTGGACATACTGAGACGTGTCGGTAATTTTCAGTAATGTACATAGTATGCTGTGTTGTTTCAGAAATCCCCCCTGACGCCGGACACGGCCACTGGGCAATCCTGGCGCAACCCCAAGTTCGACATCCGCATGCAGTTTTGGATGTTCAACATCACTAACCCCCACCGAATACTGAAAGGGGACGACCCCGAAGTCAATGAAATTGGGCCATTCACATTCAAGTTTGTCGTGGAATTAAGCCTTCTTGGGTGGAATGCATAAAGGCAGTCTTACGCTGAAACTTAGTCTATACTGTTCTATTTCAGTAATTTAGAACATCGTAACGAAAAATTCTACATAGGTTAGAACGTTGCCCTTAGACTGCGTTTAGCAAGACTGAGCTAAGACTGCCTTTATGCATTCCACCGCTGTGTTGCAGTTTCTTTGTGGTCCAATGCTTTTCACTTTTGTCGAGTTGCTTCTAGAAGTTAAGAAAATGTTGACCATGCATACGTCAACGAATCTCAGTTTCCGAAACATGATACCTCACTAAATTCAGTCAAATTGTGACTGCAGAGTTTTTTGCTGGTTGACTTGTGAGGACCCACTACCCAGTCTAAGTCTTGAACCCAGCACCAACTTTTGACGTTCGTTCCACACTGTAAGAGCGTATCTAAATGTGTCACGTTTTAGAGAAGTGCTGGAGCGTGAGAACGCGATGTGGACGGACCACGACACTGTGTTCTACGAGAACAATAAGACCTTCTTCTTCGTGCCTGAGGAGAGCGTCGCCAGCCTCGACCTCAAAGTCGTCGTCCCCAATGTACCCTACTGGGTCAGTCACTACCTCCCCAATTACTGGAATTCGTTTCTGAATTTTTTTAGAACTGAATTGTTGTTACTAACGTTGGTACTGGATATGTATTGTCGGATATGTACTTAGGTCCTAACAAATTTGTGGTTTATTTCAAAAGGTATTTATTTGTGATAAGCTTTAGTTCACTTACATTCTTATGTAATCACCGTTTATAACACTATGACGCAATGTTTTTGTAATCGTTATATTAGGTATGATGCATAGCTACAGTAGTAAGTGTACTCAGGAAACCACATTTTCCTATAAACCACGTGTGAAATGTTTCGTTATGATACTTTATTGAATTGTAACATTTTTTCAACCATCAGTCCGCGAGGGTATCATTCTGAATGTGGCTTTGTGATAAATTGTATCTATTTGTGGGCAAAAGGTCAGCATTGAAAGCACATGACCAATCTCCCAAGAAACCTTGGATTTCAAATAACGGTGAATTTCCTGCGTGAGCTTGGGGATCTGTTGAAGCGGCCCCTGATGAACTTCATTATCTCGACCATCATGCGTATCATCCTGAAAGAGCATCCTTTGCTGACCGACGGGGTGACCGTGCGCGAACTGTCTGTTCAAGGGATACTCCGACAAGATATTCAACACCATGAACGGATTAGCCAAGTTCGGCCTAGACTTCCACGCCCCCAACCACGAATGGGATTTTTTTATCAGGTCAGCATGTCTGGTCACGAACGAATGCACAGTGACGCAAAGAGTACAGCAGAATGATGGAGAGACTACTGGTCATTTTATAGTAGAGTCTATTTCCACGCTAGCATGGCTTGAGTCTAGTGAAGTTACTGCTATGAATGAATGTTCATTTAATTGAAACATAAAGTCCAGTAAATTGACATAGGTATGCAGGTGAAACATTACAAAAGTATGAAATACTACAAGAATACATATAATAGGAAAAGATGATGCGTAGCAAGGCAGACTAAAGTGGGATCATAATTTGGGTGGTTTTGTTTTAGATGAACGGGACTGGCAATGGTCGATTCGAAGTGGACACTGGGGCCTCGGATTTGTCCAAGAGGGGAACAATCAAGAGCTGGAACTAGAGAAGTAGGGCATTGGTCTTCTCACCCCCCCCCCACACTCATTCTAACTGATAACTGATACACAGCCAATTGCAGAGCATCATTAAACAGATGCACCATAATGGATACAGGATATGGGAGATAATAATAGAGTCGCACATAAGAAAGAATAGACCAAGGTAATCCTCTACACAGGTAAGTAGCCTAAAATCTTACAAAAAATAGATGCGCGACTTATTTTAGCGACATGATTTCTGCGACCACTTGCTGTAGTACTCTTGAAAGTCACAGCTCACAATTGAATTCTTTGCGTGATACAATTGAATTCTTATCGTAACGAAATCACATGTTTCGTGTTCTCAAGTGGTGCAGCTATTTTTTGTCAGACTTTAGTTCAAGGCGACGATACATGCTCTAATATTTTAGCTTTGAGTTATTATTTTTTTTCTCATTGTCGCATAGTTTCCAACTGTCATACTCACAGATCACCTTCATAATCGATAACGTACCTACTAAAGTGTGTATTTAGTGTAATACCTAATTTTGATGTTTTGGTCAGCATG
>JASANF010014612.1:0-11157 GCA_030248245.1 Trissonchulus sp. WLG1_4 | reverse complement strand
TACGGTGCCCAATGTCAAAGTTTTTTGTAATATGTCCACATTTGATAGCTTTTGTACCCTCACTGCCCAACAAAGGTGTATATACTTTTTGGTGTTTTAAGCTACCAGTCTCTACTTCACAAAAATTTAGCGTTGTTTTGAACGAAATGTGCTATTAAGTGTCGCTTTTGGCTTTAATAGGGCAATAATTACGCTTTACTGGGTACGCGTCTGGCGATAACCAAGCATAAAACGTAAACTAGTAAATTTACGATTTGCTCACCGATCTGAAATTTTGCTCACTGAAATTAAAATTTTTCTCGATTTTGCTCCCGATTTTTAAAAAACCCTGCATTGTACGAAGGTGTTTTATAGTACAAACACGAATTATATATAGAAATTTAGCTCTTATGTTATTAATATCATTGTATTAACCTGTTAAGATTGATATTTTATTTTTTGACATTTATCTCTCAGGACCAAAATCAATAATAATTCTTGTTTGGTAATCCGGTGGAATGTGACCGGCCGATCAAAGGCCGGTTTTTGACCGGCCGACCGGCGACTGTCGTCCCGACCGGCCGACTGAAAATTCCGGCCGGTGTCACAAAAAATGGGCGTATTCCCAGTTAGACTATATCCCAAATAGTCAACAACCCAAACAGACGGCTAAGGTTCTGAGATAGGCTACAACCCTAAAGCCTTCTTAATTGTTTCCCAGATAGGCTACAAACTTCATCTTTTCCTCATTATTTCCCACATAGACTACAAGAGTTAGGGTCACAACAAAAGGTCAATTAGACTATTGTTCGTAGGCGCTTTAAAGTTTAAAATGCAGTACGTACGTACAGATTATCACATAGTACGCTTTTAAAGCTTAAAATGCAGTACGTACGTAGTACGTACAGATTATTACATAGTACCTAACAGGGAACTACGCCTATACATATGAGTGAGTCTGCATCAAATTTTGTACGCGAACACCTACTTAACCCCCCGTCAGTTCAGCACATCAGTGAAGGTCCTTGTCAGTGTCTTGAAATGAGGGGGGCACTCTTGTGTGCATTAAGCAAACGTAACAACAGTTCACACACATATTATCTGACACATATTAGGGAGTATGTTAGTAAAAATTTCCAGTAGTAAAAAACAACTTACAGTAGTTATAACTTATTTTTCCAACTTATATCAGTGTTGCTAATGAATCGCAACTGATCTTTTATGAAACCGGGCCCGGGCAGTAGTCTCTGTGGGAAACCAATGTCAAAACTCTGCGTGTAGCCTATCTGGGAAATGGTTGTAGCCTTTGTGGGAAACAGATTTGTCCGTAATCCGTCTGTAGCCTATTTGTTTACTAAAAGCTCCATTTCTAACCAAACAAGTTTTTGTTTTTTGATTTTTAGGTCTAATTTGGTCAGTTGGAAATCAGCCGGGCAACAAAAACCAAAGCGGGAACCCTTGAGTAAAATTATTCCAGTAGTGTAGAGTGCAACTCTCTCCCATTCCCACCCAACCCATTCCCTGTTTGCGTGCGTGCAAATACAGAGACACGATTTCTACGCTGTATTAAAATTCTTATTAAAAGTATATTTAAATTCATTTTAATATTAATATAAATACAGCTTGTCAATTTTTGCGCAAGTATATGCCATATAATATGTTCAACGCTATATATCCTAGCTATATTATAAAAGAATATTAAAAATACAGTGCATTTTAATATTAATAATGGGTTTTTATTTTTAATAAACTAATTAATATAAATAGAGCTCTCGAAATATTTTCAATTTAATATTAATATAAATAACGTAGCTAATTTATTATTAATTTAATAATAATGTAAATATAAGTACCAAAATATTTTTAAAAATATATTAATATAAATATAAATCCCTAATTATTTTTAATTTAATATTAATAAAATTATTAATATTAAAAGTATTTTAAATAGCGACTTTTAATATTAATATTACTTATTAAAATAACGGAACCGTGAACTTTGACCTTGCTTAAATTTCTATGCAGTACTCTGGGTGAGCATTCATTCGCTCGACTTTCAATTGCTCGACTTTCATTTGCTCGACAAAAATTTAATAGATTTTCAAAACAGCCAATGTTTACATTAGTTTGCGATTGCTCGACTTTCGGATGATCGTCAGCCCTTTAATTGGACCCCTATTGTCTGTCTTTAATCCTAATTCACATTTAACCACATACCACCCACATTCTTTTGTAACTGATGTGGAAATTGCGCGCAGTTTAGTTTAGGTTTAGGTATGAATGAAAATTTGGAATAATGAAAATGAAAATTTTTCATTAAATGAAAAATTTATGACCCTATTGAAAATTTTGCCAGCGCGCCATTTCCAAGTTACAAAAGAATGTGGGTGGTATGTGGTTAAATGCGAATTGGCATCATGCGTTTTGACCAGCACCAAGAGTCCAGCACCAAAGACCAGTGACCATTATATAAGCGTGTTCTGTAAATCATTTTTCACAGTTCTGTCATGACTGAGTAAATTAGTGTTAATTTTTTCCAAGAATTATAGTTATGGCACAAATTACATAGTCGAGTAGTCAATAGGGTCATTCAATAAAAAGTTTCAATAGGGGGGATCATAAATTTTCACTCCTCCTAAACTGTCCATTTATTTATAGCAGGTTATTTCATTGCAATAGTTGTAAATTTTTTCAATTAAAAAGTGAATGGAGTATTGTCACGTTAAATTTGTCGAGCATTCGAAGACACTAGGATTATAAAGACAGACAATAGGGTCCAATTAAAGGGCTGACGATCATCCGAAAGTCGAGCAATCGCAAACTAATGTAAACATTGGCTGTTTTGCAAATTTAGTAAATTTTTGTCGAGCGAATGAAAGTCGATCAATTGAAAGTCGAGCGAATGAAAGTACGCCGTACTCTGGTATTATAGTAATATTGGCCAGACTCTGGAGAGAAATTGAACAGCTGTTGGGCAAATAGACGTATTTCTTTGACATTTAAAGCTTTAATTCCTTTTTCCTGCTGCGCCACAGCGCAGCAGGGTTCTTTAGAATGAGGTGTTCGGAATGACAACATGTAACTTAGAGTGAGTTGTGTGTGCGTTTGTGTGCGCTTTGATCAGTGCGATTGTGCGGGTGTAGGTGAACGTAAGTGTGTTCTAGAATTGCGCCTGTTCACCTGCTCATTGTGTGTTTGTGGTGATAACGTACGTACGTTTGTACACACACAAAGGCTCATTTGCATATCTCACGTGAACGTCTATCTAGACTAAATTGTATGCAATAAGTGATACAGTAACACACACACACACTCACAATGTAGCTACTTTGCGTACATATTATTGACTTCTAGATTGCTTAATAAACATACTACTTTTTGTCTCAAAACTCAGAGTCTGAAATTACACAGACCTCACTTCGATTTTTTAATGCTCACATAATTTCAAATTGTTCATTTTCTCTCAGTCGAGAAAAACCGTGCGATAAAAGTAAAATGGACTTTATCACAGGAACAATTTTACAGGTATGTGGCTTTACTATATAATGGAAAATACGTAGGCTCAGAAGTCAGAACCAGAAGTCACAATGCACTGTGGCTGTGGCGAGCAATCGCAAACTAATGTAAACATGGGCTGTTTTGAAAATCTATTAAATTTTTGTCGAGCAAATGAAAGTCGAGCAATTGAAAGTCGAGCGAATGAATGCTCACCCAGAGTACTGCATAGAAATTTAAGCAAGGTCAAAGTTCACGGTTCCGTTATTTTAATAAGTAATATTAATATTAAAAGTCGCTATTTAAAATACTTTTAATATTAATAATTTTATTAATATTAAATTAAAAATAATTTGGGATTTATATTTATATTAATATATTTTTAAAAATATTTTGGGACTTATATTTACATTATTATTAAATTAATAATAAATTAGCTACGTTATTTATATTAATATTAAATTGAAAATATTTCGAGAGCTCTATTTATATTAATTAGTTTATTAAAAATAAAAACCCATTATTAATATTAAAATGCACTGTATTTTTAATATTCTTTATAATATAGCGAGACTATGATATAGCGTTGAACATATTATATGGCATATACTTGCGCAAAAATTGACAAGCTGTATTTATATTAATATTAAAATGAATTTAAATATACTTTTAATAAGAATTTTAATACAGCGTAGAAATCGTGTCTCTGTATTTGCACGCACGCAAACAGGGAATGGGTTGGGTGGGAATGGGAGAGTTGCACTCTACACTACTGGAATAATTCTACTCAAGGGTCCCGCTTTGGTTTTTGTTGCCCGGCTGGTTTCCAACTGACCAAATTAGACCTAAAAATCAAAAAACAATTAAAAACTTGTTTGGTTAGAAATGGAGCTTTTAGTAAACAAATAGGCTACAGACGGATTACGGACAAATCTGTTTCCAACAAAGGCTACAACCATTTCCCAGATAGGCTACACGCAGAATTTTGACATTGGTTTCCCACAGAGACTACTGCCAGGGCCCGGTTTCATAAAAGATCAGTTGCGATTCATTAGCAACACTGATATAAGTTGAAAAATAAGTTATAACTACTGTAAGTTGTTTTTTACTACTGGAAATTTTTACGACATATTGCCAATATGTTAGATAATATGTGTGTGAACTGTTGTTACGTTTGCTTAATGCACACAAGAGTGCCCCCCTCATTTCAAGACACTGACAAGAACCTTCACTGATGTGCTGAACTGAGGGGGGTTAAGTAGGTGTTCGCGTACAAAATTTGATGCAGACTCACTCACTCATATGTATAGGCGTAGTTCCCTGTTAGGTACTATGTGATAATCTGTACGTACTACGTACGTACTGCATTTTAAACTTTAAAAGCGTACTATGTGATAATCTGTACGTACGTACTGCATTTTAAACTTTAAAAGCGCCTACGAACAATAGTCTAATTGACCTTTTGTTGTGACCCTAACTCTTGTAGTCTATGTGGGAAATAATGAGGAAAGATGAAGTTTGTAGCCTATCTGGGAAACAATTAAGAAGGCTTTAGGGTTGTAGCCTATCTCAGAACCTTAGCCGTCTGTTTGGGTTGTTGACTATTTGGGATATAGTCTAACTGGGAATACGCCCATTTTTCTGTGACACCGGCCGGAATTTTCAGTCGGCCGGTCGGGACGACAGTCGCCGGCCGGCCGGTCAAAAACCGGCCTTTGATCGGCCGGTCACATTCCACCGGATTACCAAACCAGAATTATTATTGACTTTTGGTGCTGAGAGACAAATGTCAAAAAATAAAATATCAATCTTAATAGGTTTGTATAATAATATTAATAACATAAGAGCTAAATTTCGATAAGTACATAGTTCGTGTTTGTACTTAAGACACTTTTGTACAATGCAGGGTTTTTTCAAAAAAAATCGGGAGCAAAATTGAGAAAAATTTTAATTTCAGTGAGCAAAATTTCAGATCGGTGAGCAAATCGTAAATTTACTAGTTTACGTTTTATGCTTGGTTATCGCCAGACGCGTACCCAGTAAAGCGTAATTATTGCCCTATTAAAGCCAAAAGCGACACTTAATAGCACATTTCGTTCAAAACAACGCTAAATTTTTGTGAAGTGAGACTGTAGCTTAAAACACCAAAAAGTATATACACCTTTGTTGGGCAGTGAGGGTCCAAAAGCTATCAAATGTGGACATATTACAAAAAACTTTGACATTGGGCACCGTAAAATGAATAAAATCGTCTTTATTCAAGACGTTGCAGAGAATTTTCTGGGACGGGCAACAAAATACCAAGGAAGCTAGCACCCTTGTGGCCTTGTGCTAAAATTCACGGAGAAAAAATTTTCGACTCTACATTAAGCAATTAAAACGTGCAAGATGCACCTATACATACATACACATGCACACAGGGCGTAGCCAAAATTTTGAAAACGGGTGGGGGGTCGCGGCTTGTACTATTGTTTGCTCACTTTTTTACACTCTCTATTGTAGGGCACTCACTATTACATAAACAAAATGTAATTTTGGTAACTTAGATTAAATAAATACACAGCTGCGGTGGTCTGGGAACGGCAGTCTCCAGAAAAACATGGAGATTTTTTAATTTTTAGGTCAACTGGAGACGTAACAGAATTTTTTTTCAGGCAAGAAAATTAATACAAGAGATGGGAACGTCACATCAGAGAGTGTATTACACAAGCAAATGCAGCATAATGTATTTTTGTAGACTAGGCTTCAAAGCTTTGATGAAAATTAATAACAAGGAAGAGTGAGCTACAGAGTTGCAGGTGGTTTGAGGGCGGCAGCCAGGAAAAAAATTCGAGAACTTTTTATTTTTAGGCCTAATTTGGTCCATTGCAGACGTATATAGAGACGTCGCGACCCTCACGACCCTTCCCCCCTGGCTACGTCCTTGCATGCATATGCTTTCGTGAAAAATAAAAATAAAGAATACTAAGCCATGGAGTTGCAGGGGTCTGGGGGCGGCAGCCCCCTTAAAAAAATTGGAGATATTTTTTATATTTAGGCCGACTTTTGTCAATTAGAGACCTATCGGAAATCATTTTCAGCCGTTTCAGAGCGGTGGGCAAAATTTGAGCAAATTTCAATTCTGGTGAGAAAAATGTCAAAATCTTGATCATATGCCGCGTATTTTGACCAAAAAAAATCCTGGTACAATGTGGCGACTTAAAATACATCTGTTCTAGTAGTGCTGATCGATATTGTAAGGTTTTATAACAAGTACACTATATGAGGGAACCTATTCAAACCAACTATTAAAATACTATTAATATTAATATTAAAAATCCGATAAAATTCCTATTTATATTAATATTAAATTAAAAATATTTCGGGAAATTTATTTATATTAATATTAAATTAAAAATAATTCTGAAATCATATTTATATTAATATTAAATTAAAAATAAATTGAAAAGAATATTTATATTAATATTAAATTAAAAATATTTCAGGGGTCCTATTTATATTAATAGTTTAATAAAAATGAAATCCCATTATTAAAATAACGGTAGTTCACGGCAAGAAATTGACAGGCGTTAGTATTAGCTTGGGTGCTCGTTTACTACGAGCACCACAAATTTAACCCTTTCATGCCTGGACGGGCCATATGGCACCAACGTTATGAATACTCTATCTGGGTCTATTAAACTTGGCTAATTTGTTCCAGTCAGCTAATCCTCGAACCTTTTTTTTACCAATCGTAGATCTTTGTATTTAGCAGCCAAGTTTTACTTCTACTGCCATACAACAAAACCTATGCTTAGTTAAGCAATGTGAAAATTTGACTTTTTTTCATCCCAAAAGTAGTATTTTCTTTATGGCCACATTATGCTAATTAATCGCAACTCCGGCAGTCAGCTTTTTGTGCATCAGATACAGCGGATATTGTAGTTTATTTTTAGCATTCAACTATGGAAAGCGCACGGTTTCTGTGTTAATACTCTAAGGTGAGGTACATATTATGCCTGAGCGATGGCGCAAATTTTCACAAACTTCCACCTTTGAGCGCTTATAACTCAAAAACGGTGCGTCCTAGACCCTTAATCGCCTGATTATGTTTTGTTCACCATTCATTTCTCTGTCGAATGGCGGTTTCGCGATCTCTCTACGACGCACGTAGCTCGAGCAATGGCCAAAAAACTAGAGGGTGTCAGAGTCCAGCTGCCTTTGCAGGGAAAGTCCCGGCATGAAAGGGTTAACCAGGGTGTCGTGAATGGCAAATTTTGTTAAACTTTCAGTCTAGATGCAATTTTTTGGTAGTACTAGCTTCAAATTGCTCAGTTTTGAGCTTGTAGACCGAAAAATTCAAGACTCAGTTTCTTTGTATAACCCTTTCATGCCTGGACGGGCCATATGGCACCAACGTTATGAATACTCTATCTGGGTCTATTAAACTTGGCTAATTTGTTCCAGTCAGCTAATCCTCGAACCTTTTTTTACCAATCGTAGATCTTTGTATTTAGCAGCCAAGTTTAATAGACCCAGATAGAGTATTCATAACGTTGGTGCCATATGGCCCGTCCAGGCATGAAAGGGTTATACAAAGAAACTGAGTCTTGAATTTTTCGGTCTACAAGCTCAAAACTGAGCAATTTGAAGCTAGTACTACCAAAAAATTGCATCTAGACTGAAAGTTTAACAAAATTTGCCATTCACGACACCCTGGTTAACCCTTTCATGCCGGGACTTTCCCTGCAAAGGCAGCTGGACTCTGACACCCTCTAGTTTTTTGGCCATTGCTCGAGCTACGTGCGTCGTAGAGAGATCGCGAAACCGCCATTCGACAGAGAAATGAATGGTGAACAAAACATAATCAGGCGATTAAGGGTCTAGGACGCACCGTTTTTGAGTTATAAGCGCTCAAAGGTGGAAGTTTGTGAAAATTTGCGCCATCGCTCAGGCATAATATGTACCTCACCTTAGAGTATTAACACAGAAACCGTGCGCTTTCCATAGTTGAATGCTAAAAATAAACTACAATATCCGCTGTATCTGATGCACAAAAAGCTGACTGCCGGAGTTGCGATTAATTAGCATAATGTGGCCATAAAGAAAATACTACTTTTGGGATGAAAAAAAGTCAAATTTTCACATTGCTTAACTAAGCATAGGTTTTGTTGTATGGCAGTAGAAGTAAAACTTGGCTGCTAAATACAAAGATCTACGATTGGTAAAAAAAAGGTTCGAGGATTAGCTGACTGGAACAAATTAGCCAAGTTTAATAGACCCAGATAGAGTATTCATAACGTTGGTGCCATATGGCCCGTCCAGGCATGAAAGGGTTATACAAAGAAACTGAGTCTTGAATTTTTCGGTCTACAAGCTCAAAACTGAGCAATTTGAAGCTAGTACTACCAAAAAATTGCATCTAGACTGAAAGTTTAACAAAATTTGCCATTCACGACACCCTGGTTAACCCTTTCATGCCGGGACTTTCCCTGCAAAGGCAGCTGGACTCTGACACCCTCTAGTTTTTTGGCCATTGCTCGAGCTACGTGCGTCGTAGAGAGATCGCGAAACCGCCATTCGACAGAGAAATGAATGGTGAACAAAACATAATCAGGCGATTAAGGGTCTAGGACGCACCGTTTTTGAGTTATAAGCGCTCAAAGGTGGAAGTTTGTGAAAATTTGCGCCATCGCTCAGGCATAATATGTACCTCACGTTAGAGTATTAACACAGAAACCGTGCGCTTTCCATAGTTGAATGCTAAAAATAAACTACAATATCCGCTGTATCTGATGCACAAAAAGCTGACTGCCGGAGTTGCGATTAATTAGCATAATGTGGCCAGAAAGAAAATACTACTTTTGGGATGAAAAAAAGTCAAATTTTCACATTGCTTAACTAAGCATAGGTTTTGTTGTATGGCAGTAGAAGTAAAACTTGGCTGCTAAATACAAAGATCTACGATTGGTAAAAAAAGGTTCGAGGATTAGCTGACTGGAACAAATTAGCCAAGTTTAATAGACCCAGATAGAGTATTCATAACGTTGGTGCCATATGGCCCGTCCAGGCATGAAAGGGTTAAAGACAAAATGCTTTTTCTTGATGTTTTAAGATTGATTTTAGTTCGTCTTTTTTCTTGGGCGCATCTTTTTCTTGCATGTTTTGATTGATTTTGTTCGTCTTTTTCTTGAGGCTGCCACCCTGAGACCGAGCACGAGCACTGCTCGTTTCAAGGGATGTGCGCGCGCAATTCGGGCACTTTAGTTACTGCTCGTAATTCGAGCAGCTAAACATTCACGAGCAGATTACGAGCAGCCAAAAATTTGTGGTGCTCGTAGTAAACGAGCACCCAAGCTAATACTAACGCCTGTCAATTTCTTGCCGTGAACTACCGTTATTTTAATAATGGGATTTCATTTTTATTAAACTATTAATATAAATAGGACCCCTGAAATATTTTTAATTTAATATTAATATAAATATTCTTTTCAATTTATTTTTAATTTAATATTAATATAAATATGATTCCTGAATTATTTTTAATTTAATATTAATATAAATAAAGTTCCCGAAATATTTTTAATTTAATATTAATATAAATAGGAATTTTCTCGGACTTTTAATATTAATATTAATAGTATTTTAATATTTGGTTTGAATAGGTTCCCTCATATTGTGTACTTGATATAGAACTTTACAATACCGATCAGCACTACTAGAACAGATGTATTTTAAGTCGCCACATTGTACCAGGATGTTTTTGGTCAAAGTACGGGGCAAATGCTCAAGATTTTGACATTTTTCTCACCAGAATTGAAATTTGCTCAAATTTTGCCCACCGCTCTGAAACGGCTGAAAATGATTTCCGATAGGTCTCTAATTGACAAAAGTCGGCCTAAATATAAAAAATATCTCCAATTTTTTTAAGGGGGCTGCCGCCCCCAGACCCCTGCAACTCCATGGCTTAGTATTCTTTGTTTTTATTTTTCACGAAAGCATATGCATGCAAGGACGTAGCCAGGGGGGAAGGGTCGTGAGGGTCGCGACGTCTCTATATACGTCTGCAATGGACCAAATTAGGCCTAAAAGTAAAAAGTTCTCGAATTTTTTTCCTGGCTGCCGCCCTCAAACCACCTGCAACTCTGTAGCTCACTCTTCCTTGTTATTAATTTTCATCAAAGCTTTGAAGCCTCAGTCTACTAGTAATACATTATGCTGCATTTTTGCTTGTGTAATACACTCTCTGATGTGACGTTCCCATCTCTTGTATTAATTTTCTTGCCTGAAAAAAAATTCTGTTACGTCTCCAGTTGACCTAAAAATTAAAAAATCTCCATGTTTTTCTGGAGACTGCCGTTCCCAGACCACCGCAGCTGTGTATTTATTTAATCTAAGTTACCAAAATTACATTTTGTTCATGTAATAGTGAGTGCCCTACAATAGAGAGTGTAAAAAAGTGAGCAAACAATAGTACAAGCCGCGACCCACCCCCTTCGTTTTCAAAATTTTGGCTACGCCCTGTGTGCATGTGTATGTATGTATGAGTGCATCTTGCACGTTTTAATTGCTTAATGTAGAGTCGAAAATTTTTTCTCCGTGAATTTTAGCACAAGGCCACAAGGGTGCTAGCTTCCTTGGTATTTTGTTGCCCGTCCCAGAAAATTCTCTGCAACGTCTTGAATAAAGACGATTTTATTCATT
>JASANF010014611.1:0-41383 GCA_030248245.1 Trissonchulus sp. WLG1_4 | reverse complement strand
AATAAAAGTGCAAAAACTGAAAAAATTACTTGAGCAACATTGCTACATATGTTGCATTGTTATACGAGTTGAGTTTTTGCACTGGATAATGTAATTATTGCTGCATATGTGCGTATAAGTTGCAACTCTAAAAGGGATATGCACAGTAAATATTAGGCAATTAATTAAATAATATCAATAAATACAACAAATAATAAAACACAGCTATACTCTAACGAACAAATACATTGCTTAAAGTATTAATCTTATATTGATGACTTCATATTCACACATTCTCAATTTGACAACTTTTTCTTTAAAAGGATAGTTTTTGTACTGGTTTTTTCAGTAGAAAATGCAGTACATTGAAAATATTTTAGTGATTATAAAAACATTTTTCGTGAGGCGGTGGGGTAACTATGACAATGATGTTTGAAGTATGCACAACGTCTGGCTTACGTGACATTTAAAATTAACAAACCGCATACCAGGGGCGTCTTACATAAACTAAAATTACGCTAAAAGTTCTCTTCTCCACTTGCATTTGCTTATAATGTGACATTTTACATCGAGGTAGGTCCAATTTCATAGAAATGAATATAACTACATTAACTGCAAAAATGTAACTACACTTTTGATAGCGGTTTGACACAGTCAAATTATTGTTTTTATTTTTATTTACATACTTATCGAATTTCCTGTCTAACAAGCATACATCATTTAAAGTTGGGAGGAGCATTTTTGTTAAATTTTTTGTTTTTAAATTGTGTTAACAATTATCACAATTTCACAAAGTTTGAAAAATTTTCTTCTATCTTCAAAATAATTTTTCTAAACGCACACTTTGAAAGCGTCTGTCTACGCTTGCATTAATGTAACAGATTAGAGATACATCTGCTACAATTCTGGCGATGTCACAGATGCAGTTCTACATCGAATCGATGCAGCTACATCTTAGATTTGGTTTATGCAAGCGGAATATGTAACTGATGCAAATGTACACTGAAATGTGCATATACTTATCAAAACGTAGTTTTTTGCAATATGCGTCCATTCGAGGTAATGCCGCTGCTGAAAAAAGAATAATTATTTATAAAATATCTGTGAACCTGGATGCAATAAATATGATGCACTATACAAAAATCTATAATTTGAAGTCCTGTATCAAGCCAGTTTTCATGCATTTGACGCTAGTTTGTCAGTTCTTGTGGGAGCCACACTGGACCCGCCACCAAACTTTTTCCCGCCAAACACGAGAGCCTTAATGTCAGACCCAAAAATCAGTAGCATAAACGGATTAACCGAACTGTGCACAATGAACATAGCTGTGTGAAACAGGTCCAAGGCGTCCCCGTCTTTGGGTTGTATCCACAGATCCACCACCCAAAACATGATACAATATACAGTGAAAAAGAAAAAAATGCTGGTAAATTGAAGCAGCATTTTCAATTCTTTTTTGCTGTTGGCGGGATTATCAGCCATGCCAGTGCTCCGACGAATGCTGCGTACTTTTACAAAAGTTGCTATGTTCACGGCTAAAGAAGCCGTTATGCAAATGATATCTTGCAGCTGACGACCGCGAAATGTTAACAGGGCACAAGAGTCTAGATTGTAGGTGTGTGAATAAGACAGTTTTCGTACGTGTATAAATGCGGTGCAGTGATACATCCACAGAGGGTAGAATATTTCAATTATATACGATGAACCAATAATCAGGGTTAAGGTAAATTTATTGAAATATTTTTCATAACTTTGGGGCACACAAACAGCAAGCAAACGATTGAGAGCGATGTAAAAAATATGATTCGTTGAAGCATTGTTCAAACTCTCCCAAACGAGACCCCACATCACGACATACCAGTACGGCAAGTTTTCCTCACCCACAATGTTGCCTAAGTTTAGGAAAAGAAAATGCGCCAACAAGCACCCGACGTCCGAGAACCCCATGGCAACCATCAGAATGTAGAATGTGCCAGGAAACCTGTTCTTGCGATGTTTCAGGATCACTACAATAACCACGATGTACATCACTAGACTGATGGCGGCCACTAGGTCGATTCCAAGAAACGCCACCACTGCCCACAGAGGTCGCTGAAAGAGAGTTTTGGTTGCGGTGACGTTCTCCAAAGCCATTTTTGATCAAGCTATAAAACAGACTAGGCAGGTACCTTCTCTTCACCGTTGCTTCTGGAAGTAATTTCACCTAAACAGTGGCTTTTATAGTTCACAAATGATCACTGTTGTGTTGCGTCAGGTTTAGTTCACCTGTTGCACACGCATGCAAATCGTGCTACTCTTTTTAATGATCGCGTGCATGTACAATTATATACTTTAAGGTGTTTATGGAACTTTCTTATGACAAATAGGATTGGCACCATTGTGTTACATGCAAACAATACAGCTACCCCTTTATTTCAGGTGCAAAAACTTTATAAAAACTAGGAACTTAAAGAACTGAAAGAAAATATGTGAAACATCTAGTTGTAATGTAATCTAATGTGATTTCTTTACGTACACTGGCTATTAGTGGCCATTCATTTGGGATTAACTGGCTTAGGTAAAGGCTCTTAATTGTTTATGTGGCTTAAAACTTAATCAGATAAAGAAACAAGCCAATCTGCGACAAAAGTATTCAGTAAGCATCAAGCATTTCCAGTACATTGGCTAGAGGCCATCGTAAACCTGTTGGCCCAGCTACAGCATTAACTTATATACTTGATTTATCTTCCATACAAACGTCTTCTTTAGCAACCATTTTGTATAATTAAAGCAACCATATAAAGTTTGTACAAAGTGAACAATGGACAAGACGTAAATTGAGTTATTGCTGACAAACAGTTAACAGCTAATTGACTTCAGCAAATATTGCGTAAAATTAAAAAATAAGTCTCCGGCTGGGCTCGATCCAGCAAACTTTTAGTTACAAAACCAATGCGCTAGTACTCTTTTAACGCTATGTACATAGGTCAACTTTTTGAACTAACGAGAGTGACTACAAGACTGATGATCGGAAGACAATTTACTACATAATGGCTAAGTTTTGAATTTTTTGTCATTTTACTCTGTAGGGACCGGTTGATTTATTAGAAAAATAGGTTTATCACTAACTAGTTTTTAATTGTAACTTTGTTTTTGTGCAGTGACGGTTTCTGAAAGAGTATAACATACATAATTAGGAAAATAATGAGGTGAAACTTCCATGTGTGCTTTTCATCAGACTTAGAAATTAGAAACCAGTTGAATTTTACACTTTTGAGGTAAAGTTTTCCAAGTTAATTTTTAGGTTTAAATCAAACTTTTTAGAGCAGTTATACATGTATAAACCGATTTGGTGTACCATGGTCGCCATGCCATGCCATTGAGCCGTTTTTGTAATGAAAAGTTGATTTAAATTTTGAATTCCATATGTGCCTTCACGTACTTTATTTGTGTTTTAGCGCTGATTTGCAGTTTTTAATGTAGACTGATGCGAGTTATGCAGTTTGCAGTTTGCATGAGACAAGAAAAAGAACTAGAAATAAATAAAAGAGTTGAAAGTTGAAACCCAGTTTTGGTTTCCAAAAATTTCAGCGGCATACAACTACTCGTTTGGCTGCCAGTGCAACACTAGCACAAGCAAGAGACACAAGCGACATATTTCTAAATAGGTTTTCTATTGTATTTATGCGAAGTCGGTATGTTACTACTTTGTTACGGTTTTTTAAATTCTCTAGCTATTCTTTGATTTTGAATTAATAAGACTTGTTTTTAATTCGATTATTGTTTAATTTTTAGTATTTTATATTTGCCTAGAGGTAAAGTATAGTCAAGATAATTGGATTGTTTAGGGTATTTAATTGACACGAGTCACTACATGATTTATAATCATATGCTTGATATTTATTGATCGTATATACTGCTAGACTGTGGAAAATTTTACATAGGCACTTAGTTACAGTGTCTTACAACTTTGTAATTAAGAATGGAACAGCCAATGTTAGTATTTATTTGTAACTAACAGAACGACCCTTACATGTACATAAAATATAGCGGCAGCAAAGTAGTAGTTGTGAGTATCAGAAAGCACATAGTTGAGAAACAGGGTGTGTCTGGGTTGATTTTAATCAATTAAAAACTTCTAAACACACAGCTTCACAGCAATTTATTGCCCATAGCAACAACAACAAAAACCTATAATAAAATCAAATTTACACAAGTTTCACAATCGACTTTGAAAAGTAATCAAATCTTTGACTCCATACTAATTGACTTAATCTGGTAGATATATAATATATGTATGAATGTCAGTCTCAACTTAACCAAATAACCAAACTTTCGTCAAACGAAAAATGCTTGCTCAATGGTCAGCTCCAGGACATGAATTTGGCTTATCGCAATTTGCAGCAACAATCTGGTACAGTTTCAAAGCAGAACGGCTCCAAGGCTCAGTCATATTTAATTTTGTAAGTGGCTCAGCGTCGAGATGCAAGTCAACTTGGCTCAATAACTCAATCGAATATTAACGCGGCTCAGTGCCTCAATAAGTCAACTTTGCTCAGAAGCAAAATCACAGATCAACTTGGCTTGGGGACGCGATAGAGTCTCAACTTAGCTCAGTGGATCAGTGTGAATTCAACTTGGCTCAACAGCTAAATCTCAGATCAACTTGGCTCAGGGACGCGAAGGAGTCTCAACTTGGCTCAGTGGATCAGTGTGAATTCAGCTTGGCTCAACTGCTAAATCTCAGATCAACTTGGCTCAGGGACGCGAAGGAGTCTCAACTTGGCTCAGTGGATCAGTGTGAATTCAACTTGGCTCAACAGCTAAATCTCAGATCAACTTGGCTCAGGGACGCGAAGGAGTGTCAACTTGGCTCAGTGGATCAGTGTGAATTTAACTTGGCTCAACAGCTAAATCTCAGATTAACTTGGCTTAGGGACGCGAAGGAGTCTCAACTTGGCTCAGTGGATCAGTGTGAATTCAACTTGGCTCAACAGCTAAATCTCAGATCAACTTTGCTCAGGGACGCGAAGGAGTGTCAACTTGGCTCAGTGGATCAGTGTGAATTTAACTTGGTTCAACAGCTAAATCTCAGATCAACTTGGCTTAGGGACGCAATTCAATATCAACCTGACTCAGCGGTTCAATAATCAATATCAAGTCAACTTGGATCAGAGGTGATTTCACAAATCAACTGGGCTCAGGAACGCAATGGAATCTCAACTTGGCTCAGTGGATGAGTGTCAACTCAACTTTGCTCAAAAGCGAAATCTCAAATCAACTTGGCTCAGGGAAGCAATGGAAGCTCAACTTGGCTCAGTGGATCATTGTCAATTCAACTTGGCTCAGAAGCTAAATCACAGATCAACTTAGCCCAGAGACGCAATGGAATCTCAACTTGGCTCAGCTGCTAAATCACAGACCACTCAAGAATGCAATTCGATATCAACCTGGCTCAGCGGTTCAATATCAAGTCAACTTGGATCAGAGGTAATTTCACAAATCAACTGGGCTCAGGGACGGAATGGAATCTCTACTTGCCTCAGTGGATCAGTGTCAATTCAATTTGGATTAGAGGTAATTTCACAAATCAACTGGGCTCAAGAACGCAATGAAATCTCAACTTGGATCAGGCTCAGGGACACAATGGAATCTCAACTTGGCTCAGTGGATCAGTGTCAATTCAACTTGACTCAGCAGCTCTACGCAATCAAGCTCTATCCATATGCCAGGTTAAGAGGGTAAGATTGCCCTAACCAACAGTGGCAGATAGTAACAAAAAAAAAGGTCAACTTTTTAAAACATTTTCGAAGAGCTAATTTGTCCAATAACTACTACGCCTGGTGCGGTGCTAGACCGTATGCAGATAAACACTGCGGCTACTGCTTCCACGACGACTACAACCAAATGACTGCTCCTACTACGACAAAAAGCATTATAGCAGCTGCTACTACGAGAACGACTGGTAAAGCTGCTACAACTTCCAATGCTACAGCTACAACTAAATCAATAAAATTGCCTTTTTTGGATAACAGCTGATACACGTCTGGGTGACCTGGCCTGTATTCTCAAGAAGAACGAGATACACAGGGGGATTCATTAAGAAACTAAATACACGTTTTAGCAGTAGTCATGGGAGAACGCCGTTGACGGCTCAACGCAAACCACACTCAGGGATTAGAGGTGAATCCAACTAGCTTTTGGCTCCTAAAATTGATCAAGTAAACCAGCTCAACACATGCATAAATATGGCTAGAGCCAGTACATGTCTTACCCAGGGAACATGGAGCAACACATGTTGGGAGACAAAAGTTACAAAAGAATAGAATGAACGACCAAATCTTGGCTCAACAAATGGCCCAAAAGCATCTCAATTTTCATTAGGCTCAAAAAAATTGAATCAAGAATAACAGAACACAATATGCTAATGAAGATTGAACATGGTGAAAATGAAGATAAGCCTGGATCAAGATCTACAGTACGAATCGAAATCAAGTTGGTATGAAGCCGGCATCAGCGTCGTTTGATGCCACTTTGGCTTCATGAAGCTGATGCTGACTCCGACTTCAATACCTAAAGTACGTATATTGGTTATTACGCCTTGCTAGTTGAAAAATACGCTTTGCCAGTTTGGTGATTTCCAAACTAAAATTTTTGGAGGTTTACGACTAAAGCGGGGGGAACCCACTGATACTCCCATTAAATTTTCAATTTTGAAACACCGCAAACAAATAAAACAAAATAAACTAATTGTGTTTAGCTTTGGAATTAAGATAATGATTTCTTTTGAAATTTGAAAAAATAACACTAAAAACTGCTCTCTCCGTAATTTTATAATGACCAAAATGCAATTTGAGCTGTTGATCATTTCAGCCAGGCCAGCCAGCCAGCCCATTTTGTGTTTTTAAAAATTCTTTTAAAAGTAGGTATTTTCAAGGGTGGCTGACAAAAAATACACACGAAAACCTTGTAAGTTCGAGTCGTTCGCAAATTATTGCGTTTAAATTTATGAATGAAATTAAATTTTAAATTTTAGCCTTTGAAGGAAATATATAATGTAAAATAGTTGTCATAAAGCCCCTTATTTTGGAATTTGAGAGTATAATATCGGCCCCATGATAAAAGTTTAGTTATGGGTTGACAGACAAGTTCAAGTAAGTAATATTTTTGCACATGAAAATTTTTGTAACATTAAAAATGAAAAAAACATCAGATATACTTTTTTAAATAATTGGATCTGTTGTTTACATATATTAATTGCTGTAGTGATTGCAGTACTGCATCATATGACAGATTTTAAAATTTATAAGGTAACATAAACTAACTTGCAACCTGATATTATTTGCTGGTTATCATTTTAAGCATTGAAAAATAAAATTAATAAATAACTCCGTTTGCAATCAAAATTATTTTTTCCCAAAAATTTTTTGCGACAGAAATTTTAAATATGTAGCAAGAATTGGCAGATATATAGTTGCTACATTTGCTTGTCGGCAGCCGCTTGAAAAGAAACATTTGCCGTATCGGTTTTTACACATTTTATATTTAAAACAGGGGCTCGTATAGATTGTTATTAACCAATGACTTCCATTATTTGCATCACCCCTGAAAATTTTTTGTTTGAATGTCTCCAAGCTGGCAGGACATATTTTTCAGCTAGCAAGGCTTAATAGCCAATATGCGTACTTTAGGTATTGAAGCCGGAGTCAGCATCAGCTTCATGAAGCCATAGTGGCATCAAACGAAGCTGATGCCGGCTTCATACCAACTTGATTTCGATTTGTACTGTACGCAAGACGAAAACCTCAATTTAAATTTAAATTAAACTTAAACTATTAAACTTCTGGTTGACTGGCGACTGTACCCCGCCTCTGGCCGGGATTGGAAGTAAGCGATCAAAACTTGCCCTAAACTTAAACCATAAAAATCAAAACGAACAATGGGAGCAAGTGAAATCCCACATTTTAACTTACAAAATTTCTATAGGATTCCCTTCTTTAGGTGCTAACCTTCGTAACCTGGTTTAGCATCTCAAGAAGGAAGAGGTGAATCTGTGCCTTATCATGTGCTCGACCACCTTACGGGCAAAAAAAATCATGTTTGGCATACATTAATTTAAAAAATTATTTCATCTAAAATTGACGCTTGAGCATTAACTATAGTTTTAAATAGAGGCTTAGATATTATTATCTTATATACTTATCCTTATCTTACTTCATTTATGTATTTATTTTTAAGTACATAGAGAGAGATCTCCTCTATGTAGTGTTAGCTCTAAGATTTTCATTGAACAGGATAACGAGTAGGGTTAACCCAAAAGGACAAGATTCATTTGCTAATTGAAAATGTCATTTATGTTCCACTCAGTGTCATAAAATGCACTAGTGTAATAAATAATTGACGTTGACTTAATTTAATCAAGAGTACATAATAGGGAAGACACTCTTCCCTGTCCTAGCTAAGTAATCGGCCGGAACGATGGTCCGGCCATAATAGCCCTTTTACGCCTTGAATTCAGGCGGGGGTACCCCCTCTCGAATCAAGATGTCTTGATTTCAGGGGGGGACCCCCTTGGTTTCAGAACGTTACCAGCTCAAAATCGGTGGTGTTTTGATTTCAAGGGGGGGTACCCCCCCGCTGGTAGTGTGCTGATCAAGACACCACCGATTTCGAGCTGTAACGTGCTGAAACGAGGGGGAATCAAGACATGTCTGGATTTCAGGGGGAAATCCCCTCAAATCCCGGAAGTGTCTTTAGTTGAGGGGGGATACCCCCCCCCCCTCGTTTCAGCACGTTACAGCTCGAAATCGGTGGTGTCTTGATCAGCACACTACCAGCGTGGGTGAGCTGGTGATGTGCTGAAACGAGGGGGGTACCCCCCCTTGAAATCAAAACACCACCGATTTTGAGCTGGTAACGTTCTGAAACCAAGGGGGTCCCCCCCTGAAATCAAGACATCTTGATTCGAGAGGGGGTACCCCCGCCTGAATTCAAGGCGTAAAAGGGCTATTATGGCCGGACCATCGTTCCGGCCGATTACTTAGCTAGGACAGGGAAGAGTGTCTTCCCCATTATGTACTCTTGATTAAATTAAGTCAACGTCAATTATTTATTACACTAGTGCATTTTATGACACTGAGTGGAACATAAATGACATTTTCAATTAGCAAATGAATCTTGTCCTTTTGGGTTAACCCTACTCGTTATCCTGTTCAATGAAAATCTTAGAGCTAACACTACATAGAGGAGATCTCTCTCTATGTACTTAAAAATAAGACCCTGTTATGTACGTCTTAATTTGCTAGCCCATCTAATTTTATAATTTATTTTAGAATAACTTACAAATACGCAATATAACTTAAATTTTGCTATGGCGACTAACGAAATGATATAGCCATATATACTTAAAAAATGTCGAGTCCAATTTTGAGGTGGAATACTGGGATAGGTTTTTGAAAAAGTTTCGGACCCGTTCGCGAAAGCGAACCTAATCAAGGGCAATATATACATGGACAATATCTTTATGGGAGCCAAAAATACGAGCGAAGGACTGGAGCTGTACGCTGAATGAAAGGACTTGTTCAGTCGAGCCTCAATGAACCTAAGAGAATGGTTATTTAACGATAGCGAGTTCAACCGTCGTATACCCGAAAAAGACAAAGTCGATGGAGACGAAACAAAGGTTTTAGGAGTTCACTGGGTTTTCAAATCGGATACCCTTCAAATTCGGCCGGCAATAGTATGTGATGTCCACGAAACAAAAGTGACCCGGCCCACGAAGTTAATAATTCTTCATTATGTTGCCAAGGTGTTCGATCCATTGGGATGGTTTAGTCCTCTAAGCATTCGAGGAAAGATCAAGATACAGGAAGCATGGAAACTAGGATATGGCTGGGATGAAGATTTACCGGAAGCAGTTCAGGAACAGTGGCGAAAGATTGCAAATGATTTGAAACGGATCCCAGAACTTCGGCTTCCACGCTTGATTCTGCCTCATTTCGATAAGTCAATTGAATTGTTCTGTTTTACTGATGCCAGTGTTTCGGCGTATGCTGCGGTGGTGTATCTCAAGCAAGACGCTACGACACAGCTTGTGTTTTCCAAGGCGAGGGTGTCGCCTGTAAAGCCTGCAATGACAGTGCCTCGATAAGAGCTGCTTGGGGTACTGATTGGGGTTCGCGCTTTACGCTTCGTGGAGAGTCAGCTCCGACACAAGGTGGCAAACAAGTGTTTATGGACGGATTCAGAGATAGTTTTACACTGGATATACTCAAGTAAACCGCTACAATCATTTGTTCGACGTCGAGTGGACGAGATCAAACAAAATAAAGATATCCGCTTCAACTATGTCTCTTCTAGAGAAAATCCAGCTGACATGGCGTCTAGGGGCATTAGTTTTGATACATTTGTCGGGTCGAAATGGTTCTCGGGTCCTGAATGGACTCGGCAACATTTCGATTCCCTGCCAAAATGGATGCCAACCGAAGATGCAGAAGTGAAAGTAGTGGAATGGGCTCCCGAGGAGCCCGCAAGTCAAACATTCTTAGAGTCCGCTGAGGAAGAAGCATTCTCACCATTTGGCATTGAGGCAACAGATTTTTCTTCAATGTTAAGGCTGCTGCGGGTTACCTGCTACTGCCAAAGGCTCTTGCGACGTCTGACAAAGAAATCCAGGCCAAACACAACAAACATAACTCCGCAAGAAATGAAAGAAGCAACAAGATGCTGGATCAAGGCAGTTCAACGAAAACGGTTCAAGGACGAATGTATGGCGCTAGAAGCGGGGAAAACAACAAAGTTGATACGCCAATTAGACTTATTTCTGGAAACCGACCTTATTCGCTGCGGAGGTAGATTGGCAAACGCCCGAATTTCACTAGAAGCAAAGTTTCCGATTCTTTTGCCCAGAAACGATGCCTTCACTTCCTTGGCGATTATGGAAGCTCACAAGCGCGTCTTACATTTTGGAACCAAGAGTACCCTAACAGAATTACGCAAGCAATATTGGGTTCCTCATGGTTTAAGTACCGTGCGGAAAGTACTAAAATCGTGTCTCGTTTGCCGCAAGACCGAAGAAGGAGCTTTTCGCCCACCTAAAATGGCCCAGCTGCCGAAAGAACGAATCACAGAGGCGCCTTCTTTCAAATATACTGGAATGGACTACTTGGGCCCTTTGACAATTAAGGATGCCATCAAGGGGGCACCTTATCAAAAGCGCTGGATTGCCATTTTTACGTGCCTATCCACGAGATCGGTGCATTTAGAGCTCATTTGTGATTGTACAGCCGATTCCGCAGTAAATGCTGTCGTGAGATTTATTTCAAAGCGAGGAACTCCAAAGGTTATTTTCTCAGACAGTGCGACACAATTTTTGAAGGGAGCAAATGTGTTGAAAGAAATATGGGAAGATTCTGTTTCTGAAGAGGTCTACCGAAAATTTATAACGATGTTTTCAGCTGAACAGATAGAGTGGAAAACTATTCCTGAACGATCCCCGTGGGTGGGGGGCTTTTACGAGAGACTGGTCGGGCTGATAAAGAGAGCCTTGCGGAAGTCGCTTTGGAGGGCTAGCGTAAGCGAAGATGACTTGACTACGCTGATTTCGCAGATTGAAGGTGTCCTGAATACCAGACCTCTTCTTTCTCTAAAGACGGATCTAAATGATGGCAGCATGCTTACACCCGCAAACTTTATAGCTCCTTGTAGCCAACTTGCACTACCACCTTCTGACGAGGATCTGGAAGATCCAGACTACATTCCTGGTTCAAAGACAACAAAAGACTTGATTGTTCAATGGAAGAAGATACAAAAAAGGCTCAATCAGTTTTGGAAAATCTGGCAGTTTCAATATTTTCAGGAACTTCGAGAAGCGCACACCACATTCTTCAAGACAAAGAAAGGGGGGATTTTGAGAGAACCTGTAGATGGGGAGGTTGTCCTTCTAAGGGATATTGGTCCTAGAGCGACATGGAAGGTGGCTAGGATTGCAGAACTTTTGCGTGCGTCAGATGACGAAGTGCGATTCGTCCGGGTGGCTCTTTCTAACGGGACGGTCACCAGACGTGGCATAAAAGATGTGGTTCCTTTGGAAGGAGATGTGGGTGGACTGGCAAACGGGGCGGATGACATTCACCAACTGCGGCCGGGGAGTGTCAAGTACATATGAAGCAAAAAAAGATTCTAAGGGAGAACAGAGTTAGTAATTACAACTTTATATGAGATGATTGATTCGAAACAGTGAACTTTGTTTGTCATTAAAAAAGTTAATGTTTGTTACTTCTAAAAATGCTCAAAGTCAGGGTTACTGACACAGCCCCAGGGAAGGCGCATCGCAGATTTAACAAACTGAAACCATTGCTTTTGTCAATTTTTTATTAGGGGCTTCCAAAAATTCAACTGTACGTGTAAATCATAGGCGCAAAAAAGTTTTTTGTGCTCACAAAGCGTTCCTTTACTCGAAATATTTGTTAATGCTGACGAAGCTGATTTTTATATGATTCGATAGCCTAATGTCATATCTCAACCTCTTTGATCCATTTTTTTTGAATTTTGCTCATGGCCTGAGCAGTGTTGCCAAATGTACCACTCAAATTCGGCGGGCCCAAAAAACGGCCATTTTTCGCATTTGGCCCTCGATTTTGGAATTAACAAGCACTTTTGTTGACGAGCGCACATATTTCCACATGATGACAGTTTATTTTACCGTATCGGTAAAATTAGGCGCGGCATGCACCAAATTTTTTTGTAAAGTAGTCCGTAATGTCAAAGTGAGATAACAGATGTTACGCAGAGTTTCATCTTTATTCGAGTCGGAATCTGTCACGACTTAAGAAATTTGGCAGTATTAAAGTCTGTTCGACGATTACGTTTTACGCATGTTTAAGTATATACGATTTGAGAATTGACCGGTGATTTAGACAAGATTGATACCTATGGCATTTGATTTTTATCAGGCAAATTTGAAAAAAACAATAACAATATAGTACACTTTCGAACTCCAAAAATTGCCAAAATGGCAGAGCTAATGAGAATTGAACCCACTAACGTCTATTTCGTAGTCACACACCTTAACCATTAGGCCACAGCCCAGTTATATGATGCGATTAAAATTGCAACTAATGGTTTCGTTAATAGTATCGGTGTGAACAATGTTACGTGCAGGAATGTCTTGAAAGTTGAAAGGTACTTAAAAAACAATCGATATAGATATCGATTGTCAACCTGCCAATATTATGAGGAGACACGCGCACGCAGTACGCACACACAACCACTTATCACATAAACACATACGTACACACGCACACAACATGCATGAGCCAGCCGGTTAGTCCTGCAGGCTTCAGTTGTACACTGAAACTGAATATGATTCACATGCATTTTTAGTTTCAGTGCATTCGCTGAGGCGGCCGCGCAAAAATACATATAGAAAATCCGGATCATACGATATACGCTTTTGCGCATACATGTTTACTGCTACTATGCCAAGTTTCAGCTTGATTGGCTTGATGTGGTTTGTACTAGAACTGTCCAAATAAGGGCTACGGTTGAGTTTTTTTGCATACTTTTGGAAATTGGAGAACTTTGATTTTTTGATCTGAATAGCCCCCTTTAAGACCCCTATAAAGTATGTGGTAAGTTATGGTCTGCCAATATCTGGCAAGTTGGTCCTATTTCAAAACACGGCTTTGTGTACGCTTTTATTTAAGTATAATGTGGATGGGTGAGTAAATATAGACTGCTCTCAACACGGTGGTAAGTGTAAGACCGATTCACACTCATCCTTGTTTCTTCCATTTTGTTTAAAAGCAGTTGCGACAAAATATGTGGGTAAAAGTGGCCAAATTTTTGCATATGAAATTGGCATCAAGTTTAGTAGGTATTAAAAACTGTTGCTAAAAACAGTTTACCTAAAACTGTTTTGATAGGACAGTCCTAGGTAGGAAGAACAAGAGTAAATCGGGCTTGCACTGTATTTTTGCAAATTGTGCACAAATGTGACTGATTAAGAGTGCTGACAATAAAAAACGACTTTATTTTCTAATTATGTTTGAAATTTTTTAGAAATCAATGTTTGGTAATGACTCGTTTTCATAGAAAAAATGGGATGGCACTTAAAATGTGTAAGTTATACTTTGTTAACATATATATTACTGAGTTAATTTTTGTCAAAACTAATTTTGGCAAAAAAAATGAAAAAAACTATTTCTGTGCTGGCCCGCTTTGGCTGTGAATTGTCAAAAATTTTGCAGTATATGCCTTTTTAATTCAGCTAACTTTCCTAAAAAAATTAAAAAATTCCAAAAGATGTTTTGGGGCTGTATTCACCAATTTTTGCATGTTTATGCGTTATTGCTAATTGAAAAATTTTATTATTCTTGCGTTCTATGACATGACAAAAAAGTAATAGTTGGTTTACTAGTCCTTCGTTATCAAAAATTGCAAAGCTTTGTCCTGGAGAACCAAGTAGATTAGATAAAAGTTAAGACCGATCTTGCTCAGGAGATCAGGTTCAGGATAGTCTATTCATACTTACACCGTAGGTATGTCCCTTCAGCTGGTAAACTTACAACAATCACGCCACAATCTGAACTCGTATTTGTGGCGACTATTCCTAATTTTGTCGGCAGAACAGACATACGGCTACAAGCCTAAATCTAACAAATGCCAGCTACGTTTCAGTATGTTAAAAAATAGGCGGGTAGCGACAGGTTTAACTTCATTTGAAGCAATTTCTTCCAAGTAATTTAGATTCTATGGAATATGATTTGCATTAAAAACAAGCACATTTGTTGCCGAGCATATATATTTTTGAAACGACGACGGTCAGTATTATTTTACCGTATCGGTAACATATAGCGCGGCAAACACTAAAATTTTAGAAAGAGTGCAATACGGTAAGAATGCTACTGGACACCTGGCATATTTAAGGCCAAATTTTATGGAGGGGGGCGCGATGGGGCGGCAGCCCCGTCATGGATGAGGGGGCACCGACCAAAATGGGGGGTGCACCAAATTCACAATAAAACACTAATTTTAGGCGAAAAAACTGTTATTATACGTTAAATTCTACGTTTTTACACCAAATTATAGCTACACTGATATAGAATTTAGCAATAAAAGACCAAAAAAAACCCTACCGAAGCGACATCGCTACAGTTAAAACGTCGCTTTCGGAAAAATTTTTGGATTATGGGGGGCACCCCATCTGAAATGGGGGGGCTACCAAAATGGGGGGTCTGGACCAAAGGTGTGGGCCGCCCCCCCCCCACTAAAAAAATGCCAGGACACTGCACTTCGGTGCAGGCATAATATGAACACCGTTTTATGGTAGTTATGTAAATAGGGAACAGGTCGAAATTTTTAGGTCCAAGCAGACCTGACGCTGATACGACTGACGACGAGAAGTGAAGCTGATACTTTCTCCACATATATTTGTCACTTTGCAATTTTTAGACTTCACAAAGTACATATAGTTCAATTGGTGCAAAAAATTTTCTGAAAATTTTAACTGAGAAGCAAAGTTTTATGTCTAAAACTACCTATGCGTTTTACTTCCAAAATTTTTGCCCGGATTTAACCCGCATAGAAACAACACGTAGGTCATAAAATCCATTCCACGCATGATTCAAGGTCAACCAGACCCGGTTTGCAAACACTATTCACCAGTGTGAACTATCAGAATCAGCTGCTCTATGACAATTACAACAATTCAAGACCGGTGGTTAAGTTCTAATTGCCGCTATTTCGCCAATAACAAACGTTGACATGATATTGCACAGTTAATGCCAAACCTCAGCCACAGCATCTTATATGACAACACGAAGACACACACCCGCGTGCGCGTAAGCTCATGCAAACAAGTACGTCTTCCGAGTAGCCAGTTTTTATATCAAACATACTTTGTAAAGATGACTTAAATACTTTAAACTGTGTATAAAGTCAAAAGTAATTTCAAATAGCTTACTGTTCCAATGGAACAGATAACGCGGCATTTTTCCAAGTGAAACTATGTAAAAGGTAAGGGCAAATTTGTCTTCTTCCGAGGTGGTTCAGACAAAAACCCGCTTATGAAATATTACGTTCGGGCCGTTTATAGACCGTATTTCATGCCTCATGGTAGCGGAATGAGCATTCAAACCGGGAATCTCACGGATACTCAGTTATGATGACGCACTTGCACTGAGGTTTCACTTCCACTACTGCCTCAAGTACAGATACGTACTTACTTACATAATACATAGTACGTACTCAAGACTTCAACTATTTCAGCTTTGTCACGTTTTGCACTTTCAAATTATTTAAAAGCGAGCAGAAATACATGAATAGATTGATTACATTCTCACCAAGACTATCAAGAACAGTCTCAGAGTGACTACGCATGAACGAGACAATGAACTTGATATGTGTAAATCTCAAACATTTTATGCTAATCAGAAAATTGACTTTGTACTTATATTAAGCACATAAACGCTTCATTAGGAGTTTTGGTCAGTCTTTAATGAAAATAATTTTTTTGATGCTAGTCTCAATTTTTGTAAACTTTCTCGATTTTGTGGGGCTAAACTTTTGGCATTGGTCACAGTTATGTGGTATCACCCCAAGCCACGCCGCTCAGTTGAAGTTCATTGTGACTGCCAGCAGTCGAAATGTGCATAATCATACTATCAACAATAATCAATAATAATCAGCGCTGAGCGAAACCGGTTTCTCGCTGATTGCACAAGGCTGATGTGAATGTGCATGTGCACAAGCTACAACAACACTAGAGGCAGGACCTGAGAATTTTCTTCGTTACAGACACTGCCCTAATGTTGTGTATACGCGGCGGCTGAGGCCGCCGCGTAAAAATAACACTATTATTTTCGTCGTTGTTTAGGTCACATTGATGTCCAATAGAGAGTAGAGTTGCCCTAAATATTCGGTATTCAGTAGGTACATATTAAAATCAGGCTTAGTAGTGTCCTGCAGATGATAATTAGCTGCTAGTTTATCAAGTTTTGAGTGAACTCACAAATTTCCACATAAATCTTGTCAAAAAAACTGGAAGCCACGAATTTTTACATGATTTTGCCAAAAAAGGTGTATTTAGACGGCGCCGCTCGGGATATGCTTTTTTGCCAAATTTTTTCTGTAGCAGAAAATTACATCTTAGGTATGTAGCTATCTCTAACCGAATTTGAAGGATGATACTTTGGTCAGAATGAGTAAACTCGTCTTAATTGAAAACTAAACATAAAGAAACGCGTTGCCGTTGAATACCGTATTCGGTATTCAGCCACATTTGCTGTTCGGTCTATCTGTAACTGCGTACCACGTCAGTATTTATGCAGCTACGTATGATGTACTATGTGTAAGTTTTAATAAGCGTAGACTGCTCTATCGATAATCGTATCGATCGTCAACAACAACAATATGAATCTGCCAAGATATGCATGAACACGCACACGCATACATACACTACGACACACACGCGCAGATGTACGGGCTGTGCGCTGCACTACACTTGCTTACTGCAGCAGGCATCAGTTAATGTGCTGAAACTGTGCATGATTAACATGCATTTTTAGTTTCAGTGAATTAACTGAAATTAGTATGCACGGCCGCTGAGGCGGCCGCGCAATTACTGCAACTAGTGCAGACCACAAGGCTGGTCGTGGCCATGGACAAGAACTCCATAAATTTTGCATGAAATTGCTGCTTGTTGTTATTAGCAGATTTGTTAGCCATGCCGGTGCTCTGGCTAATGCTGCGTACTTTTGCAAAAGTGGCCAAGTTCACAACAAACGAAGCCACTACGGTTATAATATCCTGTTGCTGACGACCAGTAAACGTCAACCAACAGGGCACAAGAGTAATCATTGCAGGTGTGTGAATATGCTAGCTTCCGTAAGTGTATGAATGCCGTGCAGTGGTACATCCACAGAGGGTAGAAAATCTCAATCATATACGACGAACCAATAATCAGGGTTAAGGTGAATTTGTTGAAATACTTCTCATAGTTTTGGGGCACGTAAACAGCAAGCAAACGATTGAGAGCGATGAAAAATATGCTAGTGCTACTGCTAGTACAATGTATGGATATAGGTCTTAAGTTAGTATTGAAATGACAAATATAGTTATCTGTTGTTTTTTGTAAAAAATTGAGATCGTGCCAATTCGTAATTATTTATTCTTCAAGTCGAATGTTTTCGTCCTATTGTCACCCGTTTTTCTCGTTCTAAAAACGCTCGTCGAGAGCCTGCCAAAAATAGTAATCACTTCACGATCAGCTCAGACCACGAGAGGTGGTGTCATTCTGATCTCTAGTATAATTGGGCTTCCCACCCACCCGCCCACGCATAGGATATGAGCGTATAGTCCGATGTTATGTCACCAGCTTTTCTCGTTCTGCAATGTTGCCTGACACTGCCAGAATAGTAACTAGTTCAAAGCACACCACAAGAGGTGGCCCCATTTTCCCCACCCTTCTGTTCAGAGAGGAACGTTATGATTGGCTGTTGGCTGACTGACTGCTGTCAGCTGATTCGCTTGTTTTGGCGCTCAGTCACTACTGATTGGCCGACAGATTTGGCGCGAATTCAAATCTGGCGCGAACCCAAATTTAGCACAAAATTTTAACGGCATCTTCATATTGAATCTGATTGGTCAGTTAACTAGGACAAGTGCGATAACGGCCACTAGTGCAAAAAATGTATAAGTTAAGATATGCCCTTTTTTGTTGACCGTTATTTGCTAACTTGGTCGTACTCTGTATATAGATTGGTTATGAAAAACAGACGAGTAGCCTATGGCTTTCGAATGGGGTGTACTAGAAAATAATATTTGTTTAGGCGTTATCCAGAAGTCAACTTGGTTCAACGCAATGAAAGAATTTGAACGCACGGACAGAGCTGCCTTTGAAAAACTTTTTGATCTGCTGAGCAAAAGCCGGGCAGCCAATACAATTTCAGGCTATAGTTGCGAACTCAGAAAGTTTTCATCCTGGTGCTCCTTAGCAAAACTTCACTGGCTCCCAGCAAAACCACCTGTAGTGGCCCTGTACCTCTCACGCATCGCTCTAACTGCTTCATCTTCAGCATCCGTATCGCGTGCTTCCGCGGCAATAAGCTGGATGCACAATTTCGCTGGATATACAAATCCAACTGAAAGTCATATTGCAAAAAATGTGCTTGCTGGAGCAAAAAGAACCTTATTTCTCCCAATAAGAAAAAACCAATCGAAAAGTTGCATCTGGAAAAACTGTTCCAGAAGTACAACAATAACTCGCTCAAAAATTTGCGGTTATTAACATTTTGCGCACTAAGTTTCTACGGTTTCTTACGGTCATGTGAAACTCTCAATTTAAAAAGAAAACATATAAAATTTGCGGAAAATTATTTTTCCTGTTTTATCGCAAGAAGCAAGACTGATCAAGAGGGCAACAGCCGAACGATAAATATAGCCAAAACAGGAACGAATATCTGCCCTTACAATTTACTGCAGCGTTACTTGTCTGTTCTTGGTCTTGCAAACGAAAATTCTTCCGATGCCCCAATTTTCTGTGCTGTCACATGGTCGAAGTCAGAAGCAATGCACAAACCAATTTTTGGTCGTCCCGTCACTTACCCTCGTATGAGAGAGTTAGTTCGTGCGGGCTTGACAGAAATTGGTGCAAATGCTCCTGACTTCGGCTTGCATTCATTTCGTTCAGGGGGTGCTACAGCTGCGGCCGCACAAGAAGTTCCGGACAGACTCATAAAGAAACACGGCGGCTGGAAAAGAGACATTTCCAAAGAAGGATACATCCACGAATCCGTCCAAAATGAACTCTCCGTCACAATGAAAATCTGACCACCTGAGCTGACCATCGTGCATTTATCCAAATAACTATTGTTTGGCTAGAAATTGTTTTGTTATTTTTTGTGAAAATAAAAAGATAACTTGTTTATTTTCGTTTGAGCGAAGTGAATAAGAAAATAATACATATACGTAGCCTGATGAAATGCATGATTTTATGACTAATTTTATTTTATTAGTTTGATTGTAGGAACAACAAAATATAAGTGATGCTGTCAAAAAGTTTAAATAGTATGCAATATAGTTTCATTTGAAGTCAGTTTATAGAAAAAGATTGGTTAAATTTGTCAACATGGTCATATTATAGGTTGGTATTAAAATGACATACGTATCAAAGCTTTGCAGGGTAGTCATCTTGCATTAAGTTTCTTCAATTCCAGATACGAACAACCTTATATAATTTTCCTTGATTAAGTCAAAACTAAAGACCTGTTGTGCTGTTGCAAAAGTGGCACTAGGCAAAAAGGTACACTTCCGAAAAACCTTGACAATCCTGCAAATGCAAGGTTTAGTAAAAATAGAAGTAAGAAATAGAATAGAGTTAATTTCATAATAGCAATTCGTTTTCCGGAGAAAACAAATAAGCTGCCATTGCCCCTTAATTGGCATGAGTGTTGATTTGGCTATTGCAGATGATGAATATAATTAGAAGAGACTTCAAAACATTTAGCTATATTTCACCTTTTCATTTTCATATATTTTGTTATTCGTACATTGCGTTAGTTCGATGTATTAAAGTTAACCTACTAACTTTATTTATTTATTAATTAATTTAGTTAATCTATTTTGCACCTGGAGTATATACGTATGGACTGGTTGTTACTGTTATGTTGAATAGAAAGAGGAGGCCCCAATTTAGAAAGAATGAAAGAAATGGGGGCGCCGGCATTCGAACCCGGGCCGCCTGCTTCGAAGTCAAGCATGCTAACCACTACACCACAGCCCCCGAGTCTATAGGCCCTATTTCTCATTTACAACAGGGTCCCCCCTTCGAACATCGTTGCGACCCTGCAACGATACTCGGTCGATACTCATGCTCCCGGGGTGAACCCGATGCCTCAAGGGCGGAGCACATTCACACGTAGGCCTCCAAGCCTACTTCAGTCACACAACACACTCAGGGTTTCCTGGCTCACCCGCAACCACAGGATTTCTCGATCGACCCAGAACGATTCCCAAGCAATACCGAGGGTTTTAACCGGCTCACCCTTAACCGAAACCGAGGGTTTTCTCCGGCTCACCCCTAACCGAAACCGAGGGTTTTCTCCGGTTCACCCCTAACCGAAACCGAGGGTTTTTCGGATTACCCTTAACCGAGGGACCACACTAGAGAAGCTATATGTACACAGTCATACAGCACACAGCAGGAGTACCGTAAGGGTTGAAGTGCCAACCTCAACCCAGGGCATGGGGCTCCTGACCCACCTCCGATAACGGTTCGGGGATAGGGCTGTCCTGAGGACCCGGCCCTATCCTCTCCGTCCTATGTCACGGTCGCCACTATGTTGAAAGACAGATGATGCCCCAATTTAGAAAGAATGAAAGAAATGGGCGAACCCGGGCCGCCTGCTTCGAAGTCAAGCATGCTAACCACTACACCACAGCCCCCGAGTCTATAGGCCCTATTTCTCATTTACAACAGTTATGTATTGGAACAGTAAAGCAACAGGCCAAACTAGGCCAGTTGTCCTGTCTCCGTCTTAGTTGATCAACATGTCGTGTCCAAAGTTGTGATCAGTTTGGACTTGATAGATGTAGCTGCCAATCCGTTACGTGATAGTGCCAACTACCAATCGAAGGGTTCCAGTATAGTTTTTAGCCCAAACAAAATTACCAACTGGAAACTTTTTTATGAAGCTGTTTTGCTTGGTGTCGTGACTGGGTCACTCTTTTAACAATTCAAAGCGTGTTCGTATTTTCGGCCGAAAACTAAGTCTGCGGGGCTACTTTTTGTCACAGCACTAGGAGTTGTTCGATATTGAAATAGAAATTTCTGTAGTTGCTGTTCGTCTTTTTCGATATTTCGCATTGAATCGATTGATAATTGAATCGTTCTGCTTTCCCATTAGAATTTGGATGATATGGTGGGGTATAACTGGTGATTGATACCATAGAGTTTACAAAATTTTTTGAATTCTGATGACGTAAATGCACTGCCATTATCAGAAACCAAAATTTTAGGTATGCCAAACCGAGCGAAAATGTCTCTGAGAAACTGGATAGTTTGTTTTGAGTTTAAGTTTTTGACTTAGGTGACTTCAGGCCAACCAGAAAAAGCATCAACAACAATAAGCCAGAGCTTGTTTTGAAAACAACCGGCAAAGTCAATGTGAATTGACTTTTTTTTGGTGTTGGCCAAGTTGACCCAAACTTTTTTTGGTGTTGGCCAAGTTGATTTGTTTTTGCTACTTTGCGGCATAGCATTTGTTTAATTGCATTTTGCACACATAGCTGTTTGTTTTTCAGTTGCTGATGTCATACCTGGGCCCAATTTTATAAAGATTTCAACGGCCCGTTGAGCTCAACGGGCCGTTGAAAGTTTTCCGTTGAAAAAATTTCAATTTTATAAAGGCTAAAATTTCATTAGAATGCTCCGTTGAGTTCAAAGGCGCCGTTGAACTCAACGGAGCCTTTTAGCACAACGTAGCATTTATAAAATTGGCTGAAATTTCAACGGCTCCGTTGAGCTCAACGGAGGCTTTTTCAAAGAGAATCCGTTCTATCATAGAACGATTACGAATATAAATTTTCAACGGCTCCGCTGTTGAGCTCAGCGTAGAAATTTTCACACGAAATTCGTTCTATCATAGAACGATTATTAGTAATCATGACGCTCCGAAGCAAAGCGGAAGCGTTAAGAAAACTTATAAATCTTGTATTTTGAAATATTGAATGGGTTAATAAAGGGGCGTAGTATCGCGAAAGTAGTCGATTTTTTGCAACAGTAAAACTTTTTCAGCAACAGATAAGACACTGTTCTTTATATATTTTGCAAATAGGATGTTAAGGCAAGTATTTTCGCCAAGTTTCGTCAAAATTGCAATATACTGTTAGCAGTGAGGTCGCAGTCGGAAAACCTGTTTTGAAACCCTATTCACATTCGATAATTTCGCCACAATTATTACTTTGTTTGTCTAGTTTTTTTACACAGACTAAGGGACATATGTTGTAGTTTATGCACACAACATGTAGTGCAAATTACTTGAGTGGTTATGGAGTAGTACCTGTTTGAACTCTGAAACTGTGCAGAAACTGTGAAGTGCTCATAGCAATAATGATAAATTGTAAAAAATCTAGACGCTTACTTTAAAATCAAAAAAAAACGTACCTTCATTTTTCCTTTTTCTTTTATGTGGCAAAAAATTGTGCATTGACACGTTATGTGTACTTCACATGCTGGCCAATCTGATATCTGGTTTGATTTTTAACTTTTATGTCCTTATTGTGTGATGTCTGGCTTACAATTGGTGATTGGTTCAAGATATTGGTAGATATTGATAGTCTAGTGTCTGGCAGTAATATTTAACACAGTGTTGCATTGGACTAGTTTCTCAGTGAACGTACAAATTCAAAGCAGTGAGCTCTCTTCTCAAACATGAGCAAAACGGCTTTGCGACACTACATCTTAAGTCCGATCCAAATATATCTGTTAAATTCATTTTAGCTGTATAATTTTTTTAAATTGTAATTTTATGTATAATTTACTTGTAAATTTCCTTCATCAAAACTGCAATCCTACTATTATAAAAATGCCCCCACTGGGCATCACTGAGGTTAGAATTAGAGCTGGGCACGGTTACAAAATCACTATCCGTGTACACGGTTAGTTTCGAAGGCTAGTAACCGCGTGTACACGCTAACTGTTACTGCAATTATCCGCGTATACACGCTAAATATCCGTGTAACCGTTTACACGCTAAGTATCCTTGTAGCCGTTTACACGGATACTAACCGTGTAAACGGTTACACGGTTACTAACGGTTACAAGGTTACTAAACGGTTACACGTTTACTAACCGGTTACACGGTTCCTAAACGGTTACACGGTTACTAAACGGTTACACGACTACTAAACGGTTGGTTACTAAACGGTTACACTGTTACTAAACGTCGAGAAGCAGAGGGGTACGAATGACCAAGGGAAGATACAAACCA
This sequence comes from Trissonchulus sp. WLG1_4, assembly GCA_030248245.1. NCBI lineage: Eukaryota > Metazoa > Nematoda > Enoplea > Enoplida > Ironidae > Trissonchulus > Trissonchulus sp. WLG1_4. The sequence continues at coordinate 17,435 of JASANF010014611.1, read as the reverse complement.
CCCATGTCTAGATCTGCAGACCAGCAAGCTACCATATGAGCTACTGGGACAATGCTGAGCTGTCAGTATAAATGTCTTTTGTATCTTGAAGAATATAGCTTGCGTATATGAAGTAACACACAGGCAAATCGCTTGCGCACGATTGTAGGCTAATTTGCATAAATCCAGCAGCCAAACGAACATTTTTCTTAACGGGTACACGAAGTCGAAAAACGGATAGTGTAACCGGTTACACTATCCGTTTAGAGTAACCGTTTACACTATCCGTTTTGAGTAAACGGTTACAGTATCCGCGGTTACTGTATCTTAACGTGTACACGCTGCAACCGCTAAGTTACCCCTAACCGTGTACACGCTAAGCTTAGCGTTTACACGGTTACACGCGTGTACACGGTTTGTACCGTGTAACCGTGCCCAGCCCTAGTTAGAATAGGAGGTTCTAAAGCGGAAAAACGCAATCTCGCTCGTTAAAGATAATGGACAAAGAAGTTTGCTGTGAATAGGCGAAAGCGGTAGAGACACGTAGGGATTTTAATAATGTCAAAAACCTTGCCAACTTTTAGTTCCAACAAGTAATCGTATAATTCAGTGCTGTGGCGCAAGTTGTGGCGCAAACGTTTTGTAAAAAATTTTGATATTTTGGAAAGAACCTTTTTCACTTTAGCAGTTAATACTGCAAAAAGAAGTAAAGGTTAAGTTTCAAGGCATGGCATACATTTAGGTAATAGTTCTACTTAATGCAGAAGACCGCTTGTAATTTGAATTTGTAAACGCTGAGCTACAGCCTTCAAAATAACACCTAAACACCAATCAATTTATCTTTCAACGGTGCTCCTAGGTCCGTTGAGCTCAACGGCCCGTCGAACTCAACGGCCCGTTGAGCTCAACGGAGCCGTTGAAAATTTCGGCGAAATTCAAAGGCTTTAGAACGAAATAGTAAGAGTCGCCTGATTTGAACGGAGGAGTTTCAACGGCTCCGTTGAGCTCGACGGAGAGATAGATTGTTTATAAAATTGCTGTTGAAATTTTTCAACGGAGCCGTTGAAAATTTTCAACGGAGGCTTTATAAAATCCAATTTTATTTCAACGGCTCCGTTGAAATTTCCAGTGCACATTTTAGAATGAAATGTCGGTGAAAATGAAAGACTTTAGAACAAAATAGCAATAGTCGCCTGATTTGAACGGAGAATTTTCAACGGCTCCGTTGAGTTCAACGGACCGTTGAAAATTTTTATAAAATTGGCTAATTTTTCAACGGCTCCGTTGAACTTAACGGCGCCGTTGAGCTCAACGGGCCGTTGAAATCTTTATAAAATTGGGCCCTGGCCACCACATATATCGCCATGCCAGTTCTTTCATTCGAACTATTCCAATATGAAGTATGAAGTTCTTTTAGCAGAGGCGATTGTAAATTTTGAGGAATAATCACGCGGTCACTCCAGAATAAACAGCCATTTTTCGAAGTAATATTTGATAATTTCGTAAAATAGAGTTGCAAAGGACGCTCTGAAGCAGACAGTTTAGTTGGCCAATCATTTTTTAGGTAAAACTGCACACGATGGAGAATCAGGTCAAGTTCCGTTTCTCTCGCTATATCAGCAGAACTAATAGGAAATTTTTCTAGCTGATTAATCAACAGAGTTTCAGACTCAACCGGATCAATATCTGTGATTTTTCTAGTTGAGGGCAAGGGAAATCGTGACAGGCAGTCTGCGTTGCCATAATTTGCTGATTTTCGGTATTCTATTTTGTAGTTAAAATCGCTCAGTAACAATGCCCAACGCTGCAGGCGATTTACAGCATAAGTTGAAATGCCTTTTGCAGGATTAAAAATTGTTACTAGGGGTCGATGGTCTGTCACGAGTATAAAATGTCGACCAAATAAGTATGGATAAAACTTTTTGATGCCATAAATAATAGACAAAGCCTCTTTCTAGATTTGAGAAAACTTTTGTTCACTAGGCGATAAGCTTCTAGATGCTGCAGAAATCGAACTTTCAGTACTGTCTTTGTTTCGATGCGAAATTATTGCACTAATTCCTTGGTTTGAAGCGTCACATGAAAGGACTAAAGTTTTATTTTGGTCATAGGCAACTCGCCTACTTAAGCAACTTCTTTTTTAGTAAGTAATTCAAAACTTTGTCGACATGATTCGGACCAGACCCACGCTTTATTTTTCTTCATAAGTGAGTACAGGGCTGCTGCAATCGTTGCCAAATTAGATATCATTGGGCCGTAAAAATTAATTTTTTCCATGAAAACTTTCAACTCAAGCAAGTTTTTTGGAGCTGGTATATTGATAATTGCGTCGATTTTTTTATCGATAGGTCTGATACCATTACAATCTACATGCAAAACCAGATAATAGATGCTTTTAGCCATAAACTTGCACTTTTGTCTGCCCAGCCGAGCATTGAAATCTCGTAGTCGTCGTAGTACACTGGCTTAGTTTTCTAAATCTTCTTTATCATCTTTGCCGGTGATCTAAATGTAGTCCAAAAACCAGACGACGTCCTGACAACCGGACAGCATCTGCGCCATTGTTTTATTGAAAATTGCAGGGGCTGACAAAGGCCCAAACGGTAAACGTTTGTATCTATAGAGACCTTTATGCGTATTTATGACGCACAGATTTTAACTATTTCCATCTAGTTCCAATTGGTTGTAAGCGCGACACATGTCTAATTTCGTAAACTGTTGACCTGATGCCAATTTTTGATAACATTCTTCGGGATTTGGGATAAGGTACTGATCAACTTGCAAAAAACGATTTATGGTTACTTTAAAGTCACCACAAACTCGGACTGAACTATCAGGCTTTGGTACATTAACCGTGGGGGCTGCCCACTCTGCATAGTTCACTTTCTCTAGTATCCCATCTTTTTCATCCCGATTGAGTGCCAGTTCAGTTTTTTTTCAGAGCTAAGGGTACTGGACGGGGCTTGTGGAATTTTGACCTTGAATAATCCACAAGATGTAATTGCACCGGTTTGATTTTTAGCTTTCCTAAACCAGGAGCAAATAAATCGCTGAAACTGTCAAGTAATGTTTTCAGTTCCCCATTGACTTTTGAGCAGTTGTTTTCAGTTTTCTTAGTATTTACCCAACAAGGCCGGGCCAGGGGCATCAACTATAATCAGTCGCATATTGAGATATAATGAACCACAGTACGAAACTGTCACATTTGTCGTCCCTAGAACTGGGATCTTTTGTCCATTGTATCCTTTGAGTTTAATTGTAGTATTTGCAAATTTTTGGTACGGTAGCATTTTTTTCATAATTGATATCGGTACAATCGTTTCGCCAGAACCCGTATCAACATCCAGAGCTACTTGTTTGCCATTAAGGCGTAAGTGTACCACCAAAGGTTTGTCATCAATGTTACTGACATTATAGACATAATACAATGGGTGAGATTCCTCTGCGCTAGAGCTCGAGCTGTCATCAGTGTCTGAATTTTCTTTTACAAAGTAGGTTCGTTTATGGTTTCTTGTTTTCTTCTCAGTTTTGTTTGTGTATTTTTTGTAATATGATTGTTTGTGAGTTGTGCTTGAACTAGATGTGCCCCGGCATGCTTTTTCTATATGACCCTGTTTGTTGCAATTTCGGCAGATCGCATATTTAAATCGACATTGGTTTGCCCAGTGATCTGAATTATTACAGCGATAGCACAAACTTAGTGGTTTGCGCAATGAATCGTCCAGTCCTTTCAAAATTTTGCATATAGGTTGTGAAAAATTCTCGGGCCGCATTCTAATTGAACATTTCTCAGAAAGTTCCATACTTTGTGCAAATTCAAATGCCTTTTTCAGCGTTAAATCAGGTTCCGCAATTAATCGCTTCATGATAGCGTTATTGCGTAAACCGAATACAAAAATGTAAGACAGCCAGAAACCTTTTGTGACATATCCATTATCCTTCGTGCCCCCGCCTGCATCCGTGCGCCTGCATGTGGTCAGTGTAGAAAGGTCAGCAGGTCACTACTAGCCGACACCGACTGCCTGACAAACTTACACACACGCCTGGCAGGGCGAAATGCCGGCCAAGCTGCACGAAACATTTTAGCCGTAGTAATGTGAGGTAGTAAAGCTAGCTAAGTGAGAACCATAGGGTAGGCCTAATCACAAGTTCCCACGCTGCCAAGCTAGCCGAACATTTGACGTCACTGATGCCTGCGTGGCTTCAGTGAGTTCGGCATCAGTGATGCCAGAAAAAAATGATGCCGGCTTCGATGGCCCAAAAATTGATGCCGAAGCCGGCATCAGTAGGTCGTTGATTCTGAGCGGTACTGTAGTGTAAACGGTTACTCTAACCTTTCCGTTTTCCGACTTTGTGTAACTGGCTTGCTAAATTTATGCAAATTAGCCTCCAACCGTTCGCAAGCGATTTATTGTGGGTGTACATAGTTCATACTCAGTGTATGCGTAAGCTGTATTCTTCAATTTATGTACATAAAGCATTAGGTAATGGCAGCTCAGCATTGTCCCAGCACTCAAATGGTAGATCGCTGGTCTGCAATCCTGAGATGGGTGGATCGCATATTCCCTGGATCATTCTAATGCTTATGCTGTCTAGTTAAGAATCCGCCTGTATTTATTGACAAGTGATTTAGCGTTTAATATCCGTGTACAGTCCCGGCCAAAAATAATGTCCCTTCGTCTTAGCGAAGGCGAAGATGCGAAGGCCCTTCGCGAATTCGCGAATATTAAATTAGAGCGAAGGCAAAACTGAATTATTTGCAGCTAGTGTGCCAAGGCCCAGTGTAGCTACATACACATGCGTGAAATACGTACGCTACGTGCATTTACGCTTATGTGCATAAGCAGGCTGACCCCTTGACCTGCGAAGGAATGTGAGAAAGAGACACTAATTATGACCGGGAAATATTCGCGAAGCCGCGAAGAAAATGTCTTCGCTTTCGCGAAAAAAGGCACCCTAGTTATGGCCGGGACTGTAGTTCCCGTCTAACCGTTCACACGGTTACACAAATAATTGGCGTGTTCGCGCGGTAATAGCAGCATCCATTATTTTAGCGTGTACACGCGGTCTTTAGTAGCCTTCGAAAATAACTGTGTACACACGGATAGTGACTTTGTATTACCGTGCCCAGCCCTTAAAAAATAAAAAGTACTAAAGGTCTGACTAACCAAATACATCAACACTTATCACACTAAACGATGTGGCTACAACGGGTTGCCGACCGGTCTAGGGAACCTCTATTCTCTAAATTTACTCCTTTAAATTTGCCTCTGTTTGACACTTGGGGATACCCCGGGATTTGTACATAGGAGGCTTACAAGAGTCCTGAACGAAATTACTTGGAAGGGGGCTGCACTGAGTTATAGCCAATGTTCATGGGACAGTCCTTGGTTTCTTCTAGATGCAATCGGGGATAGGGGGGGGGGGGCATCGTGTTATTCTGTCGATACTTATTAAATGAAGCCAAAATAAAATATTAATAATCAGCAAGATATATTCATTTATTTGGAAACGACTGAAGTTATTAATAAGTAATACATAAGAAGTATGTACTTTCAAAAATGTAATTTCAAACTATTTTCACGTAAACCGGCGTAATCACTAAATATAAATTTTTTGCGCATATTTTTCGCACCGACGGTTTTTTTCTCATTTTTGAAATTTCAAGATCAACAAGTATCTCATTCTCATTTCTTTGCGGATTAAACGGACTGGACTTATATATTTATTTTAGTCTGAGGTTTAGTAGTAATTACTTTGGACTAAATGGACTAAACGAGTACATACATACGACAGTACTTAATTAAATCATCAGTTCCGAAACTGACAACGGATTAAAAAAATTAAAACACAGTTAAATCCGTTCTGTCATATCAAAAAGTAGCGGGACAAAACGTAAGTCCGTTTAACCCGGAGGCTTAGGAATGGCTTTAAGCATAATTTCATCCAACGCTGCGTAATAAAAAGGAAAATTCATAATAAACCCCAAAATACTCTTAATTTGTACACCTCCATAACATTACAGCAAAACCTTGAGGCTTATTCAAAACTCGATTCAATGGATAATTCGATTTAACAACGTTTTGCTGAACGGAGTGTTATCAAGAGTACATAATAGGGAAGAGTATGACACTCTTCCCTATCCTAGCTAATCGGCCCGGACGATGCTCCGGCCGAAATAGCGCTTTTACGCCTTGATTTCAGGGGGGGGGTACCCCCCCCCTCGAATCATGACATGTCTTGATTTCAGGGGGGGGACCCCCCCCTCAAATCCGGGAAGTGTCTTGATTTCAGGGGGGGGTACCCCCCCCTCGTTTCAGCACACTGCCAGCGCAAATTCGGTGGTGTCTTGATTTCAGGGGGGGGGTACCCCCGTTTCAGCACACTGCCAGCATGAAATCTATGGTGAGCTGGTAACGTGCTGAAACGAGGGGGGGGTACCCCCCCCTGAAATCAAGACATCACCGTGGCAGTGTGCTGAAACCAGGGGGGGGGTACCCCCCCCTGAAATCAAGACACCACCGATTTCGAGCTGGCAGTCTGCTGAAACGAGGGGGGGGTACCCCCCCCTGAAATCAAGACACTTCCCGGTTTTGAGGGGGGGGGGTCCCCCCCCTGAAATCAAGACATGTCATGATTCGAGGGGGGGGTACCCCCCCCTGAAATCAAGGCGTAAAAGCGCTATTTCGGCCGGAGCATCGTCCGGGCCGATTAGCTAGGATAGGGAAGAGTGTCATACTCTTCCCTATTATGTACTCTTGGTGTTATCAATATCGTGTTTAATATAATAATGAATCAATTTAATCGAATAATCTATTCCACTGATGCAGTTGGGAATAAGGCCCTGAAGTAGTCAGGAAAGCTGCTATATTCTTGTCCGCATTATCTGATCAAACACAAATTCTACTGGTCGTAAGATCGTTTTTTAATACAAAGTGACAGTTACTGACTTGTAATGCTGTCGTTTACCGGGAGGTGATATTCCGTGATATTCCGGGCCCCGGGTCGTAGCGATCCGCTAGCCCAGGGTCTTCTCGAGCAGCGTATGAACAATGCCTGCATTGCATATATATTGATTATTAAAAGTGCGCAGGCACATATACTACATTCAGACGCACACAGAATGCATTAGCTCACTTGATGAAGTTTGGGCCGGGCTGGCCCGCGGGCCCGGTCTGGAAAATTTTGCTAGTGGCAGAACACTACCTGGACCCCCATAAATTTTTATTTTGGTACAAGGGCAAAAAAATCTGAAAATTAAATGAAATTTTTGAAAAATACACGGCATTTTTCGTCTCCTAAATTTTGGACAAAATTGGTAAAATACATAGCTATTCTTGGCTGGATAAAGGTTAAAATTTTAGCATTTAGCTTGAGGGTCAAACATAACGATGCTAATGGGCGGGGGTCTTTGCGAGGGAAAAAAGTATGAAAATTTTCGTGTTGTTTATTCTACTTGTCTGCAATACTAATTAAGACCGACTTCGGTACAATGGCAATCAAAATGTCGATACAAGATCCCCAAATCACACCAGCATGTTAAAGTATGGATGTAAATTTGTGCTACTCATCAAAATGAAAACTACTTGTAAGTTATAAAACACAATTACAAGCCGAACTGTGCTTGTGTGTACAAGCCGAACCGAAATAGTAGTGTTGTGTAATGTGTTATTTTTTGAAAATAAATTTCAGTTCTAGAAGTTCAGACTTTGCGAACAAGAATAAAGCTGTGTCTAGGATTTCAAACATCGCACATTTACAAAACCCTGTAAGCCGTAATACCAAATTGTACAGAATCGACGACAAAACGCGAAAACAAAAGCTAGAGTGCCAAGCAACAGACTAAAAACAAAATAATACTAATACTAAAAAATTTATGAAATTGTACAGTGAGCATGTACATTGAATTTCTAAAGTCTGGACAAATGAAATCTAACTAAATTACCACATGTACTTTGTAATTTCGTTCAAACTCATTTTTTCGTTTTCATGGCTTTATGCAAATTGGATTTAGCGAATAAGATTTAATAATTTATTTTAAAAATATCTCTGGATACTACCTTTAGTCACGCTGTTAAATTAAGTATACGTCGAATACTAGTTTAAGCGTTTAACTTTAATTTGATCTTTTTAGCCTGCAAATTGGCCGTAGTTTTAAAAAATTCTTGATCAAACTTTCTAAATTCTTCCAAAAATGAGATTGTGTGATTAAATTATCTACCATCTATGCTTCTTATGCTGCATAACATTCTCATATTCTTACTGTATGTCACGAAGAACGGTAAAGGTTACGGTAGATTTAAAAATTCGCAAATTACTGTATTTTTTTAAATCTGCTAAAAGATATGTAAAAGTGCAGTAACTGTAAATCATACTCTAAATCTGTTCAGCAGTGAAGTACATACATATGACTATATAGCTATAGCTACTTTTATTCTACATATGTACATATGTAATGTGTGTCTTATCTCTACCTTAGGACTTTGTATAAAAATAAATTAAGTTAAACCTATGTAATTTGTTAAATCCAATTTCAAATCAGACCCTGAAACAGCATAAAAAAACCACATGGCTAAAAATCACTGCTCGAAATAACAGTTTGAAGTTTCTAGCATCCCATTAAAAACATACAGTGAACAAAAACTAATAACGTAATTGCATTACGTTTGGGCAATACACAATAATCCATATAATAATATATAATCAATTTTATAATACAAACCAAAGCAAATTTAAAGCTGCACATTACATAGACTTCAGAGAACTATACAAAAGACAAAAAACGCAAAAAACAGAATCAAAGTATTATCCTTTTTGTGTTCAAATACAAACTTTTGTACTACGGCCTGTTCATAATTTAGCTTCAATGGTTTTAATTTTAACTAAAATTACTACAAAAACACAACAAAACAGTACATATTACTCAAACTTTATGAAGTTTTGTGGAAAAAACTAATTGGCACAATTCAATGAATTTCTAGATAATTTTTTCGCAATTAACTTCTTGAAATCAATTGATGCTAATATGTTGTCAACTCTACACCGGATAGACATCACTACAGCTACAATAGATATTCATGATTATCGATGTACAACACAGTATATTTTCATGATTTGTCCATAAACCAAGATCGATGACTAATAGCCTGACCACGATCGATCTTAAACAACTGTGAGGGCCCATTAACTTGCTGAATTAAACGGACTGGATTTATTTTAGTGGGCCGCAAGTTTGACTTACAAATTACAGTCAAGGTACAATCAAGGTACAATTACAATCAAGGTTTTGTTGTAAGGTTCAATATGGGGTCATAAAATTTTTTTTTTACTTTTTAGGGTTCATAGACTAGAAATTATTGGTTTATGGACAAACGGTCAAACAAATTGACTGTATGTTGGGCGAAACACAGCCTGCGCAATTAGTGTGACTTGGGTATTCGGAGCTACAGTACCGGCCAAAATTAAAGTAGTATGCTCGTTCGAGCACGAGCCTTTTATTGCATAATGCTCGAAGCAAATTGGACTGCTCGCAAGCCTTACGAGCAGTCTAATTGCTGCTCAAGTTTTCTTGCTTCGAGCTTTCTGCGAGCTTTTATTCACAGCTGTTGCAATTTTTAAACTAAGTGACCCGCGTACGTACGTACGTACGTACTATGTCTAGTGCTAGCAATTGGTCCTCGCTTGCTTTTTGGCCTCAGAAAGTCTACGAGGACTGACCTCAGTTACTGGCACTTAGTAGTAATACATGTATGAGGGGGGCTTTCCCCAAATGCCAAAACAGCACTGTAATTGCACCACTCCAAAATTTTGGTATTTTTTTGGTGATTAGAAGGTTATTGAAATTGGATAATTATAGTAATAATTAATGAATTAATTAACAAATTAGGTTCCCCTCGTGAAAAGGTGGGATATAGAAAAATTTTGGTCTACGCAGTTTTTAAACTTTGGCCAATAAATGGAGCTCAGTGGCTTGGTGTGGTGACAAACTTGCCATGTCATGACACATGTCCACACATCCGAACAACCGCACTTGCCAATTCTGTGGCTTTCGTGCATACCAGTGAACTACGATACGATTATTGGACTGTAGAGCTGTGGACCTGTTTTACAGGCCAGTCGGCTGCAAATTCTTGTCCATGTTATACCTGCCAAAATTAGGTGAAACCTACTCTTTCGGACAGTTCTCCATAGCGCATAGCTAAGCTACATTAATATCACTGACTGATAGCTAATATATATTTAAGCACAAAAAACCCTTATCTAACGCTCACTAGTGGCTCTAATGAAAAATTTATTATTTATTAGTAATATAAACTAAACTGCTAAGTATTAGTCAGTAAAAATTAGTTGTTGTTTACGCAATCAGGTCCTGATATTCAAACTTAGACGGTCATTAATTGGTTTTGATTGCCACACAGTGGCAATCGGCAGTAGCGTAATGAATGAGTTCATATTTGCAACGAGGTGCTAAGGTTGGGGGGCCGCTGACGAAATTTCGAGCACTCCCTGATCAACCAAAAATTACTAAACTTTTGCAAACGTTTTAAATTAAAGGCACATTTGACAACTTTTGCTCAAAGTATAAGGGCATTTTCCGCGGGCCCTGTGGCTGATGCGGAAAGCCCCACCCCCTCATATATGTATTACTGCTAAGTGCCAGTAACTGAGGTCAGTCCTTGTAGACTTTCAGTGGCCAAAAAGCAAGCGAGGACCAATTGCTAGCACTAGACGTAGTACGTACGTACGCGGGTCACTTAGTTTAAAAATTGCAACAGCTGTGAATAAAAGCTCGCAGAAAGCTCGAAGCAAGAAAACTTGAGAAGCAATTAGACTGCTCGTAAGGCTCGCGAGCAGTCCAATTTGCTTCGAGCATTATGCAATAAAAAGCTCGTGCTCGAACGAGCATACTACTTTAATTTTGGCCGGTACTGTACAACCTAATACACACTTGTCCGTACTCACAAGTTCAGCATTTGTCTTAACAAACCTTAATCGTTACATACGACGTTACGTGATGCCGTATAATGTTAACATAGTCTGTCCTTTATGGATTTGATGTTGGTAATTTACACAGTTTTTCTGTTCTCTTAAATAAATCTTCAACCTTCATAGGAAGAAGGTTACCTTAAAATTAAGGTTTCCGGCAAGTTAATAAACCAACTTGAACAGACGGATGGTCTAAGCTTGTATTTACGGTTGTTCAGATAAAATTGGTTCTAACTTCTTACAGATACAGACAAGCATGATTAGTGTTGTTGAAATTAGCGGATTAGATTAAAACTTATCAGATTAAAAACAGAAATCGTGACTGACAAGTACTGGTTTTACCTAATTGTTGGTTTGAGCTGGCTTAGCTTACGTATTTTTGACACCATTTTACAGTCGAATTCACCAATTAGGGTCCTTTTTTTATACCGCAATAATAGTGCACCACATTATGTAATTTTCATGTTCTAAACCGGCTAAAGTTAACGAGCCATTAAAGTCTGAAAATATAGTGTCATTAGTGCTTAGTGCTAAAATATAGTGCTTATTTTAGTGTCATGACCTACGCGACTATGTGCTTGCTGTATTCTTGATAGTCAAAATCTATTTTTTGTACCGAAATCACACGTTTCGTTCTCTCTAGTGGTGCAAATACATATGTTTTGTCCAGACTTTAGACCATTCTAATTTAGTTCCATCCTTAACCTTGTTTCCTAGAGCATTCTAATCCTAACCTAATCCGCTAAATCCGTCTGGATTAAGGGGGTTAGATTAGCAGAACTTTGGGTCCATATAATGAACGTAGTGTCCGTTGAGTGCTGCGGTGGCCGCGGCGTGATAGGGATAGACCGGGGTGCTGGGCATGACTCCCGACAGCTTGTTTTCCTTCTTCTGCTTCATGCGACGGTTCTGGAACCAGATCTTCACCTGAAACAATTAATCCATTTAATCTGGGTTTAATACGAAGTTATCATACTAATCCGTGATTAATCCGAAGCTTTAATTAATTAATCAATTAATCAACCGTTAATCCCATCTTCACCTAAAACAATTAATCCAATTAAGCCGGTGTCACACAGGAAAATCCGCCCCCCGGACACATTTTTCTAGGAAAATCCGCCCCCCGGACACATTTGCCTAGGAAAATCCGTCCCCCCGGACAAATTTTCCCAGAAACATTTGTCCCCCCTTAGGAAAATTCGCCCCCCCCCCTAAATTGCCTTTTAATCAACAGCTTTAATTAATTAGTTTGATTAACCGTTAGTAGGATCTTCACCAGATTATTCAAAATTTAAAGGGGGACTTTTCAGGAAGAACCCAACAAATTTAGACAGTTAAATACGCTTATTAATGTCGACCTCATGCCGAATCAAACAATAGGTTAACATTGAGGATTAAGAATTGTAACTTTGGCTGGTCAAATTTACAATTGCAACGTTGGCTGAATCTAAGTTTGGCTACGACTATACAGAAGTCCGTTTAATCCGGAGTTTTAAAAATGGGATTTTGAAACATGCTTTTTTAAACAGTTCAGTCGGCGAAAATTACGTACATACATTGTATTCTTTTCAGAAGGTTCAGATTTCTATGTACTACAGCACAAACAGCTTCAGTCATTGCTACAGTGAATCAGATAAGCTAAAGTAAATAAAATGTAGCATGTCACCGTAGTGTAGCGGTTATCACGTGCGCCTCACACGCGCAAGGTCCCCGGTTCGATCCCGGGCGGTGACAAATTTTTTTATATTTTCTGATGTCACTATGTATCACGAGAACTACATACATACATACTACCTGAATTCTTTCTTCCGCCTGCTTCCTTCATGCTTTCTGTCTATTTACATATTAAAATTTAAAAGTGGATGTAAACTGGTATCATTTTAAAATGTCTCCTTGAATGGCAATTTTTTCTCTGCAGCACACGAAGTTCGATTTCAGTGGGGCTTAAAAACCAAAAAGTGTCATAAACACAGAAAAGTTAATGTAAAATTTGTCACCGCCCGGGATCGAACCGGGGACCTTGCGCGTGTGAGGCGCACGTGATAACCGCTACACTACGGTGACTCTCGATAAATTGTAAATCATTCCAAAACAGTGATTCTTGTCCTCTCTTTCAGTCAATCAATAGAAAAGAAGGAATACATAATACAATCATAATACAGGCACAGATAATCGCTGTTAGGCAGTCTTGGTTTAATTAAATTTAATTTTTAATATATGTAAATAAAGCAGTCACTTTTTATGTATGTAACTTTATCTTGACTGTGTCTATATACCGTACGCTTAAGATATGACCTTTTTCAAGTCCACGCAAACTCAAGTTTGCGATATTGAGTTAAAAATTGTATCAAATTGAGAAAATTATGAAGGAAGTTTTTTTAGAACAATTCATCTTCTTTATAGTAATCGAGGATGATTTTGTGTTTTTTTTTCAACAAATTGGCAACAGTTTGAAAATGTGAAATTGCCAACAGGAAGTGAAGGCAAACAAAAACCAGGGAAGAAAGAATAGTCTGTGACTGTGAAATTTTTAAGTCTCGTTTTTACAGTGTTTTGAAACTTTGATTGCCTATGTTAGTTACGAAAAGCTTACTAATACGCTTACAAAAAAACAAAATAAAAATGTATATGACATTTTCGAAATTGAGAACCAATAAGGTTCAACCAGGATTCAGCGGAGTGATTTTTGCACTGCTTTTTGGCTTTTCGCAGTGCAAACATTATAAAAAGTGGATTCCTGGACCACAGTCATAGCTACAGTGAATTAGATAACGTTAAGAAAAAAAGACACAGCATGTCACCGTAGTGTAGCGGTTATCACGTGCGCCTCACACGCGCAAGGGCCCCGGTTCGATCCCGGGCGGTGACAACTTTTACTTTAACTTTTCTGTGTTTTTTGACACTTTTTGGTTTTTAAGCCCCATAAATCGAACTTCGTGTGCTGCAGAGAACAAAATTGCCATTCAAGGAGAAGTTTCAAAATGATAGCAGTTTACATCCACTTTTAAATTTTAATAATAAATAGACAAAAAGAAGCAAGCAGACGGAAGAAAAAATTCAGGTAGTATGTAGCTCTCGTTTTAAATGTACATTGTGATATCAGTTTGTCACCGCCCGCGATCGAACCGGGGAACTTGCGCGTGTGAGGCGCACGTGATAACCGCTACACTACGGTGACATGCTGAAATTTAGAAATCTGAACCTACAGAAATATTATACTACACAAAATTTTAAAAATTTTAAGTCTCAGCGAGATTTGAACTTTTTTATGACAATCGCGATTTTTTGACATGTCGTCAATCTGACTTTTTACTTAATCAACCTCAGAATACTGGTTTCGAAGCTGAATAAACAAACAGGCCCCAAAATTGCTTCGCTGAGTGAAAATTCTGCTTATTTTACTTAGGAGAATTCAACTTCGCCCTAATATTTGTGTACAGTTGATTTATTTAGTTATATGCTTAGGTGTTGATCTCACACAAACTATAAATTCAACAATTTTGTCGAAAACACATGCCATAATTGCCGCAACTGCTTGTGATTTCAATCACGCAAGCGCTTTTCCACGACAAGAAAGTCAAAACATTTTTCGCTGACAAAAGCGGTGTAAATTTTTTGCAAAAATTCAACAAATAAGGGTCAAACCGTCGTAGTACATATCAAAAAAACTGGACTAGCGCTTTTGACCACTCGACCACGCCAGTCAGATGAGTTGTGATGTTTTGTTATGAATATGTAGAAAGAAAGTACAAAACAAACAGCGGACTAGACGATCACATGATAAGTGTGTGTATCGAGTCTGAAAAATTACCGAACGAAAGTTTTTCAAAACACAAAAATTTTGTAAAATGACAACTCAATTCCTAGGCAAAAGTATTGTTGACCATTATTTCATTAAAAATAGTAAATAAAAAGCCTGTCTTCAGATAAAAGAGCATCCGGTTCCCATACTGACTTTACCTGTTAATCATATGCGCTGGACAACATGTGGCTGCTACTTTTACACTATGCAGCGTTGATTTCAAAACAATAGTTCCTTCTCTAGAAGGAACAAAAATCAGAACTTAATTTTAATTAACAAACTAAATTTTTTGATCAAACAGTGTGGTCAGAAAGTTACTTTGAAATCGTTCCCTGTCAGAAACTGCAAAAGTCAAAACGTTTACCGGTCAGAAAATTTTTCATTCGCCCTTTTTGACCCATAAACGGTTTTAATTTCGAGTTTCGGACCGTTAAAAGTTTTCAAAGTCTGTTTCTGACGAGTGAATTTTTGATCAGTGAACAATTGTAGACCTGTCACGGATAAAAGTGTCCCCTTTAAAATTTGGTCTCCCCTTACGCAACTGTCCTCATGAAGAGTGTCCCAGCCCCCGACAAAAATGACGTCAGAAAAGGTTATTTGTAGATATTTTGGCTAAATTTTGGCAAAATCAAGTTAAAACTTTTTTAAGAAATTGAGTCATATCTCAAAAAATTTTCAAGTTATTTCGTTGAAACTGCCAAAATATCTAAGAATAACCTTTTTTCATGTTTTTACATAAAACCAGTCTTATATGTACTTCTGATTTTATCTTTACCTTTGGGGACACTTTTGTCTTGATATTTTTGTGGGGACATTAAGTATCCGGATAACAGTATCTGGGGGGACAACTTTTCCAGGGAGACACTTTTATCCATGACTGTTTAAAATGTCTTACTTGTCTTTCAGTAAGCTTTAGTGTGGTGGCAATTTCAATTCTTCTTTTTCTGGTCAGATATCTGTTGAAGTGAAATTCTTTTTCCAATTCCAACAATTGAGGTCGAGCATACGCCGTCCGCTGTCGTTTTTTGTCTAAAATAGAAAAACCAACTTGAAATAAAAACACAAACATTGTTTTTTATGACACTTTATGAATGTATTTGATGGTTTTTGCTGAATGATTATGTTGTGTTTCAAACATATGTTATCACTTCACTTTACTCTTTAATAAGTTTTTATATTTATCTTCAATCCCTATTATATTTATTACCTATTATATTTATTAATATTATATTACCCTATATTATTTAATAGCATTAATTCAATAAAAATATACAATAAATTACAAGCAGTGCGTATTGCTGAAAACTATTCAACTAATTACATACGTTGGCTTTCTGGAAGGCTCTGCACATGGGAATTCCAAACTTCAAACCTGAGCCCAAGCCTAAACCTAAGCAAAAACAAAGCCTGATAGTAACCCTCTAACTAGGCCTAAACCTGAAGTCTAAGCCTAAATCCTAACCAAAGACTAATTTTGAATATTTTTGTAAACGCACACGCGCACTCAAGGAAGGGATATGCAATGAACTGAAAAGATTAAAAAGAGTTTTGTCATTAACTCGATAATAATACGATGTTTTCTCAGAAGCTAGTTGATTATTTAATAATTAATAATTAATAATTAATGATTACGTTTAACCATGAGCTCATAAGCACTACGTATTCACTTGGTACTATATTGCATGTAAGTGTAAATACACCATAATCATTCATATGTTTGTATATTCTTTGTTTTGCTATGAGTTTTTCGTTTTTGTTTTTTCCTTTTTGAAATTATTTTGAAAAAATTGTGTTGTCCCGGTGAATATTTTAACTCGCTTAATCTGTTTAATCACCATCAACCCCTTTAATCCAGCTTTGAAATGGGCCCTGTGCAGTCATTGCAGCAATTATTGCAGTGCGATTGCTGTTTGCAGCGAACAGCGGTAGGCAGTAAATTTTGTTCAGCAAACACAACCACCGTCAGGGCCGTTTTAGTTTTGCAAAAATCGTAAATTAATGTCCCAATGAAAATTTATTGGTTTAATTTTCAGGCAATATGCTCAGCCTTTATGGGGCTTTGTAAATCAAATTTATTGCCGCACAAGATTTAATGCCTTACCGCTGCGCTAAGAAATCGCAGAGTTCAGTTCAGTCGCCAAGCGCAAGAAAATAAATAAATATTAACGTGATAATTTATTGATTGAATATTTGAATGAAAAAAGTTTGTTCAGCAGTTGATAGTGTTTAATACCAAATAGAACTTAGACCGACGTTAATTTTTTTGAGCGTATGTACAATAATTCACTGCAAAATATGAACTAGTTTTACACGTCATATTTTTCTCTTTTGGAAAAAATATTCAACAGTTTGAGAAATAAAAGTCTAATTGTCCTAAGTGTGTTACGCGGACGAAAGCTAAAGATACGAAAGAAGTATTCAACAAACGTCAGTTTCTAGTACCTCAAATTAAGTATTACCTTATCATGTACGAGTTTGTAGCTACAAAAAATATACTTTTAGTGTATACAAAAAATAAATCCTCAATTTTTCATTTTTAATTCATACATATGTAACTAATATAATTGATTGATAAATTATAGTCATTGAATTGTCAACACCCTAAAATTAGTTATTTTACGTTTCTGGTTTAATCTGGTTACAAAACAATAATAAGTCACGTGCCGTC